>SEYY01005900.1:30000-32500 GCA_009176605.1 Armadillidium nasatum | reverse complement strand
TATATATATATATATATATATATATAATATATAATTAATAAAATTGTTTTAATTTAATATGTATAATTTACTTTATTTCATATTTCATCTTTATAGTTTCAATATATTAAGAAAAAAAAAATTTTTTTTAACTTTTTTTTTTTTCACTGAAGTAGCTATAAAAAATTTTTGTTACTGATCCAGCAACCTGGCAGTGCAAAGGCAAATGATAATACACCATTAAAGTAGTACAATCTGTTGTTAAATCATCTTAAATATTAATATTGATTAATTTATTTTTTCCAATTTTTATATTTTTGTTTGCAAAATTATTTTCCACGGCTCAATTAACCTACAAAAAATATTTTGTATGAATTCTTCTTTGTAGTTTTGATATATGAAGAAGAAATTCTAATGACTAGGAAGTGATCACTTGATACGAGATATTCTTAAAAAAAAAAACACAAAATATTGGACACTCATGACCTCATTGTAAATTTTGATATATTTGAGATTTTGATATATCAGTTGATGAATATATCAATTTCAAAAGTGAATGCAATAATTATATTAGCATGCATGGCTGAGGAACATTTATGTATATGGGTAGAGCTTTTAGCATACTATGAACCTGTGAGTATTGTGGAGTATAATTTTTTATTATACCTACAGTAAGTATTTATTGAACTTTGATTTATTATTTATTCCTATATTAAAATATCATGTAACAAAATTCAAAAATATTATCATCATTGTATGGTAATTTGTATATTTTTTATAGTAATATTTTTAAGTATTTGGTATTTTATATATATTGAATAAAAGTATTCTTCCACAGTTATATAGGCTTAATTTAATTTATTTAAATATATTTAAGTATGGATGAAAAATTAGAAAACAAATTAGAGATTTTGTTTAATAAGTTATATTCCATGCCTGACTTTCCAATTGAAGATGATACCGTTCTTCAGAAATTGCAGTCCACTCTTCAAGGGGTTATAAATGAGGAATCAAAATGTAAGTATTCTTTAAAGAAATCAATGTTTCATAATAGTAAAATATATGTATGTACATTGAAATGGATATTTTAAAAAAGTAGTTACAGTATAAAATCGTCATGGAAAATATGAATGATCTTTTATTTTATGTTTATTATTGAATACTTAACATATAACATATGGAGTTTGCAAACCATTGTGTTAATATGTAAGATTGGTCTTTAATTGATCATCATGATCTGTTTAATGGACTATTCTCTTTTCAGTTAAAGACTAATAATAAAAGTGAGATAGTTGAATGTAGATGAGCATTAAATAAATCTAAATCTCAAAGATTATTTTAAAGTATTAAATAATTCTAAGAAATTAGGTTAATTATAGTGTGAGATGATAAAGTGGTTTGAGAGGCTTTCTTTTGTAAGATGAGTAAACTATAATAAACTGTTTTATTAATCAATTTGAAAGTTGAATAAGGAGATATGTATTTTTAATCAAAAACTACAATGAAAAATTTTTTTTTATACAAAGTAATCAGTTATTATTAGTGATAGTGGTAGGTGAAGTTGTATCAAAACTTACAGTAGCAGAAGCGAGATCCCATGTTTCAAAATTTTTATATCAATATATTCAAGTTTCAAAATTTTTATATTTTTTGTATTTTTTACTTTGTAACTTAAGATCATGAGGTAAAGGTTCTTTTCTATTTTCAAGCTGTGAAATGGTGTGAAAAAATTGGATTGATTACCTTTATAACGGAAATCTTGGATGAAAACTGTATTTCTCAAGAAAAAAATCATTCTCTAGCAGCCTTTGCTTTGAATTGCTTTTCTTCAGTTGTTGAAAATGAAGGAAGGTTTCTCTCCTTATTGGAGGAAAAAGTTAGTAGCATTTCTTCATTTTGTCTTTCCAGTGATAAATATTTTTGATGTGTTCTATAACAGCCATTCATCTTGTAGATTATGAAAAACTTCAGGCGATGTCTACCTGGAACACAAGTAAACATGTCTCTAACATCAAGTGCATTAAAAGTAACAGAATCCTTGATTACACATAAATCTGGTCTCAACTGGGTTATATCTAATAGTAAGCTAATACTGTATTTTCAAAAACGTTTTATAGCACAAATGCTATTATTATTATTATCATTACTATTTTATATTTAGTAGTATTTTTGGTGTACATATTTAGAACTGAAATATAATTTTCCCCCCTCAAGCTTATAATAATTAGTTTTGAAGGAGTTTTATTTGTGTTTTTCTCTTGTTGATTAATTTCTATTTTTAATATTATTTCTAAAAATATTATTATTATTATTATCATTAGTAGTTTTTGTTGTAGTATTATTCAGTCTAAAGTGGTAGTTATATTGTATTTAAAATGTTGAAATTCATAGTCTTTTGAACTTTATAATTTTCATTATAATTTCCTCTACATGAAATTTTCAGATGTATGGGAGAATTTTCTGTATTTTTTAAAGAGTCAAAATATCTTCATTAAGAAATCATGTACGAAGGTTCTTATAG
>SEYY01005900.1:0-25000 GCA_009176605.1 Armadillidium nasatum | reverse complement strand
TTTTATATGACTATGTAAAGTAAGGTTTCAGAGTCTCCTTGGTTAGTATTGTTGTTTCACTCTTTAGTTCTTCAAAATTAATAATTATCAGAATACTATTTTATTATTTAAAAGTAAAGGAATCTTAATGTTAACTGGGTCTTATTCATTCATATTTATTTATGTTATTAAAGTTTGTTTGATTTGTTTGAGTTCCTGTATAGAAGATCCTCCGTTCTAACTTGTAATTCACAAGCTGCTTAATAAAACACAAAGATAAAAAATTGAATGGTTAAAATGTAAATGAAAAAGAAAAAAAAAGTCATGATGGTGGAATGCACTTTAATTGGAAAAGTTATTGTGGAATATTAGTGATAGAGATTTTTCTAAAAATGTTTACAAGAATAATTGAAATAAGAGATCAAAAATATTGAAATCCTTTGAAAGTAACATGAAAGTGGGTTATCGAAATTGCACTTGCTTTATATTGTTTTGAAAAAGAGACCTTAAAAAAACAAAATATGTTTATAAAATATTGTTTTGAAAAAGAGACCTTAAAAAAACAAAATATGTTTATAAAATTTTTTTTTTTTTAACTTTTACACCTAATTGAAAGGAGAGTATGACTGTTTCAGTTAATTTGAATAGAGATAGTAAACTGAAATTAAAATCCACCCAAATGATCACGAAAGAAAGAATTTGTTAGATTTTGAAAGATTTGTAAGCTTTAAAAAGTTAGTGTGTTGGGCTTAAAGCAATTAAAGTATAAATGATAAATTAATAAGACTGCTTTAATGGTGACATTTACTTGGGGTGAAAAACTTTTAAAAAGTAGTGGATCTGCATGGTTCTTGTCTTTTGACTAATTAGAATAATAAATAAATTTTTTTTTTAATCTTTGAGTTTCCGATAAAGGGAGCTTATAAGCTATCACATTTTATTTCTTTTTTCTAACTTAGAATTATTTCCCAAATACCTGATATACAAAAGAGTTATACTGTTACATAATCGCGACATTTGTTGTTATTATTGAAACATTATTTTCTTATTGTAGTAAATTTATTTTGTTTTAATTATTTCTTTAACTTGCAGACGTGTGCCCAATATTTGCTACAGACAATAATATTTTTGCTAAATTGGAAGACAAAAATGAAATTATCTGTAGATTGTGATCCTCGTTTTAATCTTCACGTAATTAGTGTTCTAAAGTCAATTATTGAAAGGTATTTAATTCACAGTTGTTAAATATATTACGAAATTAAAAATTATATTGAAGTAGATAATCATAAAAATACTTTTGACAGTTTTTTTTTTATTATTTACATTTTCTGTAAATTATATGAATATTATCCGTGGTTTTTAAAAGAAAAGTGCCCTAATGGCTCTAGAACACTCGATAACTATGCAACCTTCTTCACTATGACTGACACCTCTATTTAATAAAGTACATACACTCACTATTCTTTCTTTAACAAATTACCACCTTTGGTAAGCTATTGTCTTTATGGTTTTTCATTTTTATTTCGTTGTGTTCGTGTACTAGATTAACATATAGCGGAAATTATTCAGTGAATTGTACGTACTTATATGTGTATCCATATTTAGGTAGAATGAAATTTTGTAAAATATATATGAAAGAGAAGAGAGAGTTGAAACGGCAGAGGCCTTCTGAGGCTTTGACAACACACATATATGTGTGATTATATAGAATTGCTTTATTTGCAGGATGGGCAAGCCCTTAAAGTTCATATGTAAAATTAATGCAGCTTGTTGATATGTAATTATTTCGATAGTAGATTAATGTAACGAGTTAAATATTGTGGTAAGTCAATAGCTATACTTAGCTAAACTTAATGTTTTGTGCACATAGATAGTATCAGGGGGTATAAATTGGTTATAAGCTTGCTGTTAGCAAACTACTACAATATAACAATAACTTATTTAAAGTAATATTAATAATATTAAAAGTGAGCAAAATCTCTGAAGTACAGGATGAAGAAAGAAATAGTGAGTATATTGTAATAGTGTTGATTGAACTAATTTACACCAGTGGTAGAAGAGGGTAGAACCCGAAAATGGTACAAAACACAGAAGAGAAAGTACAGATTGTAAGAAAGAAGAGAATTAATGAGTTTCTGGGATTTTCAGGAGAAAGGGAATAATATAAAGATTGTAAAGAAAGAGTAGAGGAATGGTTGTCGATAAATTAAGATAAAGTGAAGCACCCAACAGTGGAGATAAGGATTTCTTTACAAGGGTGTGCGTACGAAGCTGTCAAGGATATGAAAAGAGAAGATTTAATTAAGGCAGAAGGAAGAAAGAATCTACTAGAAAAAACTTTATAGTGTATATAAGAAAGAAAATAGGATGGACAAGTTAAATAAAGCTGTGGATTTCTTTAGAAATAGGAAAGAAGAATTAGAGGAGACCTTGAAAGAATATATTTTTAGATTTGAAAGAGTTTCTAAAGAATGTCAGAATATAGGTGGAGGAAAAATGAGTGAAGAAATGAAAGGAGGCCCATCTTCTATATGGATCAAAGTTAAACAGCATGGATCTGCATTTAGTTTTAGGGGCTTGTGGTTTTGAAGAATATCAATATAAAACGGTGAAAAATGCCTTAGGAATAATTTTTCAGGTGCAGTAAAAAGCTTATCGCATCAAAACTTTGTCGTCCTTGCACTCGTTCCTCTCTCTCTCTCTCTCTCTCTCTCTCTCTCTCTCTCTCTCTCTCTCTCTCTCTCTCTCTCTCTCTCTCTCTCTCTCTCTCTCTCTCTCTCTCTCTCTCTCTCTCTCTCTCTCTCTCTCTTCTCTCTTTCTCTTTCTCTCTTCTCTCTTCTCTCTCTTCTCTCTCTCTCTCTCTCTCTCTCTCTCTCTCTCTCTCTCTCTCTCTCTCTCTCTCTCTCTCTCTCTCTCTCTCTCTCTCTCTCTCTCTCTCTCTCTCTCTCTCTCTCTCTCTCTCTCTCTCTCTCTCTCTCTCTCTCTATATATATATATATATATATATATATATATATATATATATATAATATATATATATATATATATATATATATATACTATATATATATATATATATATATATATATATATATATTATATATATATATATATATATATATATATATATATATATATATATATATATATATATATATATATATATATATATATATATATATATCTATATATATATATATATATATATATATATATATATATATATATATATATATATATATATATATATATATATATATATATATATATATATATATATATATATATATATATATATATATATATATATATATAGCTATTAAAACAGATACTTCTCTATTAATATCTGTAGACATTCCTCCTTTGATGGTAGCTTTTGCTCCAGATTTAAAATAAAAACTAGAAACCATTAACTCAAAATTTGATTTCTTATGCAAGAGTTTAGAAGGGGGGAATCTTTTGGAGGTGTTTTCGGTTAAGAATAAAACTTTGAAATATTTCATATTTTTTGGAAACATAGAAAGATTAATTCTAAATATTAAGTATCGAAATTCTAATCATACTAGTTTTTAAAAATAACGTTTCAAAGAATTTAATTTTTAAATTTGGTACTGCATTTGTAATAAATAATCTTATTATTAAAATGTATCGGGTCCAACGACATCAATCCTGAATCCTTGAGTATTTTTCAAATTTTCAATCCGTCTGTCCTCGATTTTCATAATTTTATTTTAAATTTAAGTTTTATTAAAAATAACGTAGATGAAATAATAATGTTGGTTTACTCCTTTCTCTATTGAATTAGGTTTTCTCACCTAAATAGAAAGGTAAATGCGAGTGCTTGAAAACTTGTGTTCATCTTTATTTGATATATATATATATATATATATATATATATATATATATATATATATATATATATATATATATATATATATATATATATATATATATATATATATATATATATATATATATATATATATATATATATATATATATATATATATATATATATATATATATATTTTTTTACATATAAAAAGGTTTGATGTTGACTGGGAAAAATGTCAAGAACTAAGTTCATTACATATTTCTTTATGCAAAACAGTAAGAATTCATGGAGTTGACACAAGGGTATTGTATACAGTTTTTATGTGATATTTGTTTCGCTTCTTGGTTTTCTGATTTATTACGAGAGTGTGCTGAAAAAAATGTCTGTTGATGCGTTGCTAAGCGACGGAAACGGGTATAACCATGTTCAGACCTGCGTTCGGAAGATTGAAGCTTGTAGAATAGATTTGGTTTTATTGTTGTGCAGTGATAGAAAAATGGAAGGAAATAGTGATACTTTGTTAAAGCAAAGTGCAGTGATTGAATTTTTTCATGCCGAAGGTGTACAGAATGTTACTGAAATTTATCTTCGTTTGTTCGAGGTGCACGGAACGGACACTATATATGTTAGCAACGTTCGTCGATGGGTCCGTAAAGCAACTCTTTCCATTAAAGGTAAACTGACGAATTAAATAGTCCGAAATTACTTCCATACTTGCAATTTTGAAAGAGTGTGTTCAAGCAATAATTGCAGATGTAAAGTATCGAAAAATTTGTGCACTCTTGGGTGCAAAAGGCTGCTGACAGAAGATATGAGGAAACAACTGGTCGATATTGCTAATGAAATACTAAACCGTTATCGTCGAGGGGGCGATCAATTTCTACAAAACATTGTAACAGGAGACGAAACGTGTTTCCAGAAGGAAAACAAACCTCAATGGAATTCAGACTCCCAAGCTCACCTGGCTTATGAAAAGTTGAGGACTCAACCCTCGGCTGGTAAGCTCATGCTGACAGCATTCTGGAATGTGGAGAGCCTCATCTATTCTGAATATATGTCGAAGGGCACGACTGTAATCTCCGATCGTTATTGTGAAACTGCAGAAGTTGAAGAGCCGCATCCGTCGAAATAAGACCAAACCCTACCGTTTTCATCCAACATCATGACAATGCTCGACCACATTGCAGTGCCAGACGCTTCAAAAGCTTCAACGCTTGAACTTCAAGGTCATTGATCACCCACCCTACAGTCCTGATCTGTCCCCCAGTGATTTTTACTTATTTCCAAAGTTGGAGAGAATCTCCGGGAAGTGAGATTTGAGGTGAAGAAAGTGGTGGCAGACTGGTTCCGGAAAACAGATCAAGACTCTTTTTCAACCGGTTTCGCGAAGTGGGTTCAAAGTCTGCAGAAATGTATTGATGTTCGAGGAGATTATGTAGAAAAATAAATATTACATGTTCATTGATAAACCTTTGAAATTCTTTTTATTTTTGTTTCATTTCCTTATATGCAGTGTATGAGATTTTGCGGCAGAACAGGCCTTACTTTTCAGCCCACCCTCGTATTTATCAATTGTTTTAAATGTATTTATAATGGTCAACTTTAATTAATGTGTTGATACATTGGTATTTTGCCACTTTTATTTGTTTGAATCTAATTGTTGAATATACTTTTATCATTGTCTGTAATACAGTATTTTAAAATAGTCGTAAAACGTGTACAATGTTGTTGTTTTTTTTTTTTTTTTTTTTTTTTTGCCATGCAGAGTTTTGATATTAATATGTAATATTTATATATTTTAGGTGAAAATCGTTAGTTTTCAGACTATCAAGTCTTGTATCGACAAGTCTCTTTATTCTTGGAAATTCTCAGAAACAAAAGACAGCTCTCCACTTGATTTGGAAAAATTGAAAGAGGTAATTTGAAAGAAAATATATAAAACAATTAAAATTTACAGTTTGGACGTATCATTATTAAATTATTAAATATATTTTAAGAGTTTATTTCTTTTGACGGCATTACTGAAGATTTTAACAGTGTAATTTTTATAGGATTACTACTGTTACTTGCTTCAAACAACAAACACATACTTATCAGACATTGAATGGGAAGTCAGAGATTCGGCTCTTGAAGTTATCTGGAGCTTGATGAATGTTGAAAATAGTGGTAAGTATATTAGTTAATAATCACTGCATCCATTCGTATTTCTTCATAATAATACTTATTGACTGAATCATTGAAATTATATTGTGGGTCCTGATGTATTTATAGTATGATAGATTTTCTTAGGTGGGGGGGGAACTAAGATTTGAAAGTGAATTAAAGTCAGTCTTGTTATGTAACTGATCTTGATTTATTTTTCAGAATTAGAGTTGTTTTGTATTTGCTTTGAAAAGTTCAACATTTTAAATCTTGTTCTACAAGCAGTCGGGGACATTGAACAATACGTTCAGTCATCTGCTTTAAATGTCCTATCTGCAGTTATTAGCATAGATAAAGTAAGTTTTTTAAATTTTTAAAACTTTTTTTTCTTACACACACACATTTAAAATTACTTGTTTTCTCATGTTCTCCATAAATTTTTTTTTTTTTTTTTGCGTTGTTTTCAGATATGGGGTAGAATGAACGAAAGGGAAATAAAACAGAAAGCTTTGCGATCAGTAGTAAAGTCTGGAGAAGCTTCAATAAGAAAGAGTGGTTTGAATCTACTGCGCTCCCTTCTTATTAATTCAAAATTTCAGTAAGGAATTTAGATTACTGTACAGAAATATATTCATTTTATTAACATTTTACTCTTTCCCTAAATGAAAGTTGTTTTTGTTTTTTATCAATTTTAAATCAATTTCCATTGATTGACACGCACATTTTTTCCTGCTTAAGCTCCTCAAAAAATTAGACTGAGTTTACAGCTGACTTGAATTCTTTTTTAACATAATTATTATTATCATCATTTGTGAATTGAGAACAAACTTAGAAATGAAAGGACTCATTTTGCTCGGTGGTTCATGTAAATAATGCTGTACATAGATTATTATAGGATTCTCAGAAGGTTTCCTTTAGTCTCATATATCATGATTTTTAGGTTTCGTAAGAGATCGTGATTGATAAAATAAAACTAAATATACACTCAACCTGAATTTTTAATTGTTATAAATTTTGTATGTGGGGTTTCTTAAGGTAAGAATTTTTTTTCACATAACCACTAAAGAATAAAAGAGATAGAAGAAGTATGGCTTAATGTATTCAAATTCTGATTCATAGATAGAACTCGACTGTCATTAGTTAGTCATTTAATTCCTTGAGATATATTTGTGAATTTTAGCACTTCAGTCTTTACATCAAATGCTTTATTAGCAACACCTTTTCTTTATTTTATTGTTGATTCTCCCTAGTATGCAGACTTCCTGATAAAGCTATTTCTTCATCGTTTTAATTTTTACATATTTCTCATTTTGCGATATTTTTCCTTTCAATTTTGCTTTAATTCTAATTTTTTTTTTTTTTAATTCTCTATAAGTTCTGGATTGTTTTTGTTTCCTTTTGAATCTTTTTAATTTAAAGAAATTTTCCCAATCAAATTTTTTTCATGTCTGCCTTAAATGTTTTCTATCTTTTTTTTTTATCCTTCAGTTCGTTAATGCTTTTCCACTCATGACCTCATTCCAGGTTTCTGATATCTTTCTCCTAACTTCACCACTTAAGTTTATGAAATTTTTTTTTCTCTATATTAGTTTTTTACTCTATCCAAAGTCTAATAAACAATTTGCTCTTCTTTTACCTAAACTTCTTTTTCATTAAATTTTGATTAGAAATAGAATTAAGTATCGGTATCGGTAAAAATACTGATACTCAACCAGTACCGATTTCAAAGCTTTATTTGTAAATAATATGCAGAGTAACTCGCTCTCATTTATTAAATTTTATACATTTTGTTAAATAAAGCATTTATTTTTTATAATTTATTTTTAAAACATTTATAATCTAGCATAAATTTTTTTACTTTTTCCATCTTTGCTTTATGAAAGCGTTGCAGAGTCGGACCTTTTTGGAGGGGATGAGTGCGAGGAGAAGTTGAAGTAGGAAAATGTTCACCTCTCGACTCCCACTGAAAAAAAATTTCACCGATTTTTCTTTTTCATAACTTTCAGATACCATTTTCAAATCGTATGTGCTGAAACAAATGCTGATTCCTTTTAAAAGATTTTTTATCCTGTTTTTTGTTGAGATTCCTCTATATTCGCCCAAATGTTTTCATGTTTATTTTTCTCCACCCTCCAAATTTTATATTCTCAATTTTGTTATTATTATTATTTGTTTTAGTAGATTTTTTTCCAATAGTTGTCACTATAGCCTCAAATCAACTAGATACTACTGATAACAGTTAACGAGGTTATTAAACATAGCTCTAAGTAATTTTTGTGGAAGTTGTAGCTGCTTAACCTATAATGTAATAAATAATACAGGTATCGGTATTCGGGAAAAATTTTGGTACTGCTTTATCCCTAATTCTGATACTAGATCATCCTACAAGTACGGTTTTTATTCAGGATTCTTTATTACGCCCACCAATCATCCATTTTTTAAAAACCCTTTGCAGCTTTCTTTCATATCTATTTCTACTTCTAATTCATTTTTTTCTCTTTCTCTACTATTGTGTTGCTGCTTTTGGCACCACTACTACTTTACTACTACTAATAATAATGATAAATAATTTGTTAACAGAATAGACGAAATAAAGAAATTTGTTATTCCTGTCGTTCAATCAACTTGTAGTGATTCAGACGATGATGTTCGGTTATCGTCAGTCGTCATTCTTCGCCATATTTTATTTTTCGAACTTGAAAGAATTGGTTAGTTTAAAATAATTTGTGATTTATAAATAAATTTTTCTTTTAATTCTGATAAACTGAACTAGGAATAAGTTCTGCAACTTTATTTGCAATTTGAATTCCAGTTAAAAAAAAAAAAATATTTACAATTCATTTTATTTAATGTGTTTTATAAGTAGAGGAATTCACTGAACCTACATTATTGCGATGATTTTTTTTTATTTTTTCAATAAATTTCCCACCGTCTATCAGAAATAATTGCTTATTTTAATATAACACCTATGAATTTCAGAATCGTGCATTTATATGGGTACTCTGTTATCGTTTGTTATTAGTTCTTAACAGTAGTAATATTTCAATTTAAATATCACTTAGTTTATCAATTCTTAACAATGCACAGATATTGAATTATAATGTTTTAATAGCACATTGTTTGTTATCAGCTCTCAACAGTTCAGATATTGAACAAAGGTATTTTAATAGCACACTGAAGTTAAATATACGTGGGAAAATATCATTCAGAATTTATAATTAGTATAACTGTCTGTAGAAATAGCCTGTACTCTTAAATTAATTAACTTTAAAAAATGTGGTTATTTTTATTTTATTTTATTTTAATTTTTTTTTTTTTTTTTTTTTTTTTAAGTTCATTTTTACTGTTCCACAAAATTCATTTAATTGTAGCATGCTGAAAAAAAAAGTTTCACTGAATTGAAAGTTGTTGCCATTGCATATATATCTTACATAAACAATTGTGTTAATAAATACTACATGCAAAATTTGACTCTTGAAAATTTACGAATATTTTATTATTTGTTTATTATAGGTATTCAAGATACAAATAAAATAACGTCCGAGTGTTCATTTACCAGTTATGCAGAATTTAGATTTACCACTGAAGAAATGGAAAATAAAATATTAGGCATCCTTACCAGGTTAGATATAAGTATATAGAAAGCAATAAATATATTTTAAATTATAGTCGTAAACCATATATATATATATATATATATATATATATATATATATATATATATATATATATATATATATATATATATATATATATATATATATATATATATATATATATATATATATATCGCGAACCTAGTGTCATTTCTTACTGATCGGTTTGATCAATTCTGTAATAATTGTTTCATGGAATTTCAATCACATTATTTATTGAAATAAAATATTTAAACTTTATCAAATTGTAAGAATTTTTTTTGTTTTATTCAGTACATAAATTACTCATGCTTTCCACTTTTTTTGAGAATGAAATGAGTATCAACTAATTAAAACTTCTATAGTAAATTGAATGAAAATCGAGACAAAAGATCATGTACAATAATTTTTTCCCCCCCGATTGTTATGCTACTTAGGGAGAATATTAATATCTACATATGTTTTTCAGACTTCAGAATATTTATATTTGAAATTTTCCCATTTTCAGATTTTGCCAGAATGGGTGTTTTCAGTGTATATTAAATAGTGTTGACGATAACGTTAAAACCATATCTTCAGAAGCACAATATATATGTAAATATGTTTCTTTACTAGTGAATAAATATAGTTTGCTAGACAAACTTGCATCCAGTTTAAGAAAGTAAGTATAATATATATATATATATATATATATATATATATATATATATATATATATATATATATATATATATATATATATATTTATATATATATATATATATATATATATATATATATATATATATATATTATATTATATTAGGAACACTAACTCTCTCTTATTCCGGTTTATGTTAATCGTAAATTTAAAACGACTTTTAATAAAGTAATAAAAGATAAAACACTAAAACAGAAATAACAGTTGAAGTAAAAAAAAAAAAAAAAAAGTAGAAGGTTAAAAGAAATGTCACGTTACGGAAGACTGTGACTCGCTTCCCTCTTCAGACACTAGTGAGTTAAAGGAAAAGAAAAAAAGGTCATCAAGTCGGTAAAAAAGATTATCCACCTTAGCCAACTATTAATTCTTGTTCTTCAAAAATCAGTAAAAATCTTACAATTTCACAGACTGAAAATATTTTGCGAAAACAGTTTTTTCTTTTCCTTCAACTCAGTAGTGTCTGAAGAGGGAAGTGAGTCAGTCTTCCGTAACGTAACAGTTGTTTTAACCTTCTACTTTTGTTATGTATTTTTTACTTCAACTGTTATTCCTGTTTTAGTGTTTTATCTTTTATTAAAAGTAGTTTTTAATAATTTACGATATATATATATATATATATATATATATATATATATATATATATATATATATATATATATATATATATATATATATATATATATATATATATATATATATATATATATATATATAATTTTTCAAAGACTAACTTATTCGATTGTACTGCAGGAAAAAAATGAAGATTTCTGAGAATATAGAAGACCTTAACATCGCGAAGACGCAGAATGACCCCTTTGCGGAAGGAGAATCGAATTCTGAGATCGATCACATTTTACAAACCTCTGATCTCGCAGTTATATCAAAGTAAATACAAGTTTAAAATAATTTACTTTACATCAGGGGTTTCCAACGTTTTTTTTGTTTGTGGAAACCCTGCGTCTCAACTTACATTTATTTATATAATATGGACGACCCCCGAAATATATATCCCCTTGAGAACCCCCTAAAAGCTTCTGTAGTTCCCTAGGGGTCCATGTGGACCCCAATTGAGAAACACTGCTTTAGATAGAAATTAAAATGCTCGCCTAGGTTGAAAGAGTTTGTTGTATAAAATATTTTTTCTTTTGCAGGTTGAAAAACAAAGAAAATGGTAAAGTGTTTTGGTGGAATTATCAACCAGAAGAAGATGATTTACGTTTAGAAGATATTCCTTTTGAATCGATGCATATTGATGAAAAATGGATTCTTGACGTCATTGAAAATGGTCCTCAAGTAAAATCAGGTTTGTATAATTTGAAAAATATTCTTATCCACTTTAGAAATCGTTCTTGAAGATAATTTGTAGTTTTTATATATTTGTGTTAAATTTAATTACCAATTGTCAAAATTTAAACTATTTTATTACCCCCAAAATATAATTAATAATTCCTGTAATTTATTAACATACTTAAAACAGGTGATGAAAATTCTCTTGAAAAGGAGATGCACTTGCTTTTGGAGGATGTTTTTCTCGTCATGTCCACTCATTCAGAAAATGAATCTAGAGCCCAAGATTGTTATTAAAACTAAATCTGTTTTTACACAATAAATTATTTTTTATAATTTAGTTTAAAACCCCTAAACTTGGTATGTAAATAAAATTAAAAACCAGTAGTAAATTTTAATTAACAAAAATAAATTATTTCTCTCACTGGGTAAGTAATTTTGAGGAAAATTTTATCCACAAGTTATTCAACAATATCGCCACCAGGTACCAACTGCAAAGCAAGAATACAATAATTAATAAAAATATAGACAAATTTTTTTCTTTTTTTTGTAAGTAAACATATCATGGTTTTGAAATATTCAATTGTATATGTTAAAGATACCTAATACTGGAAAAGGTATAATATATTATATATATATATATATATATATATATATATATATATATATATATATATATATATATATATATATATATATATATATATATATATATATATATATATATATATATATATTATATATATATATATATATATATATATATATATATAATATATATTATATATATATATATTTATATATATTACACCTTTACCTTCTCACCCCCTGACCACCCCATGTTGAGGCGGCCACACTTCGCTAATGAAGCTTCCCTGCCGCAGTCGGTCTCGTCCAGAGATCCTTCAAAGAAGTGATGCCCCAGAAGATTTTGGGGCGAGAGTTGGAAGGACAGCGTAATAGAAAGTGTTTCACGGTCTCCGGGGCCATTCCGCATCTAGTACAGGTGGGAGATGCTGCCTGGTTTATTTTGAATTCGTGTTTGTAATGTTGTAGGTTTGGGTGGTGCCCGCATCTCAATCTTGCAAGTGAGATTTGTAAGTGTCTTGGGAGGTTGTTGAAGTCGGGGTTTATTTCGGGGGGGGGTCTGTTAAGGATGTTGTTTGGAGGTCTGTTGATCATGTATGAATGTGTTAGTTGAGTGTGTATATGTTTGGTTGTTGTGGTATTGGGGGGAGGAGGGGGAATGTGATTTAGGATCCGTTTGTAAAAGGCGCCGGTGGACGATGGAGGCTGTGTTAGTCTTTGTGGGGTAGGTTGGAGGAGAGTATTGTGACATGGGTGTGTGGGTAGACGTGTTTTTGCGTAAAATTGGGTGCCTATCATTTCGAGGTGATTCCTTATGGGTAGTATCTTGGTTTCGTTGTGTAGGTGTTGTTGAGGGGTTGTGCGTGTGCAGCCGGTGATGGTGCGAAGGGCTTTATTTTGTGTTATTTGGAGTGTCGTTAAGTTTTGGTCGGAGAGCAGAGGGTGCCAGATGGGGGAGGCATAGTTGATGGTGGGGCGTATAAATTGTTTGTAGATTGCAATTGAGGTTTGTATGTTGTTGTGTATGTCAGTATTGGCCACTGTTTTGAGGATGTTGAGTTTTCTGGTTGCGGCTGTGGTGGTATTTTGAATGTGTTTGGAGAAAGTGAGGTGAGTGTCAAATGTTAGGCCGAGAATCTTTGGGGATTTGTTGAAGGGTATGGGGGTGTTGTTTAGTAGGACTTGTGGGTAGGTGTTGGATAAGTGTTTGTCTGTTGTTATGAGGGTTATGGAGGATTTGTTTGGTGATGCCGTCATCCTGTTTTCTACTAGCCAAGTTTGGAGTTGTGTTAGGTAGTCTTGTGTGAGTGTTGTTGCGGTGGAGAGGTCTTCGTGAGTGGTGGCAATAGTTATGTCGTCAGCGTATGTAGTGATGTGGGTGGAAGCTGTTTGGGGTTGTGGAAGGTCTGCTGTGTATAGGTTGAATAGGGTGGGGGAGAGTATGGCTCCTTGGGGAACTCCGTTCTTTATGTTGATGGTACGTGATTTAAGGCCGTTTTGTTGTATTTGGGCGGTTCTGCCTGATAGGAAGTTGGATAGCCATTTCTTAGTATTTGTTGTGATGTTGGATTGGAGGATTTTATGGATAAGATTATGTCTCGGGACAGTATCGAAGGCTTTGTTTATGTCAATTGCTATTAATATAGTTTTGTGATGTGGCTTATGGTTTAGTCCGTTTATTATAGGTTGGATGATGTTGGTAAGTGCAGTGGTGGTGGAAGTGGTTGGGTTTGAACCCGTGTTGGAAGTTTTGTTGTGGAATGAATTGGAGGATAGAATTTAGGATTAGTTTTTCAAGAAGTTTTGAGATGGTGGATAATAAGGAGATTGGGCGGTAAGAGGAGGGGTTTGAAGGGTCTTTGCCGGGTTTTAGTTTAGGGATGATTAATGCTTTTTTCCATAGGGGAGGGATATAGTTGAGTTGGATGGATTTGTTGAAGATGGAGGTTATGTATGTGATTGTGTGGATGGATAGGTGTTTTAGGTGAATATTTGATATGTTGTCTGGTCCTGTTGCTGGAGAGTTTTTGATAGATTTAATGGTGTTTTGAGTGTTTGTGGGTGTAATGGCGTTTAGGTTGTTATGGTTGTTGTGTAGCTTTTTCAGTTTTTTTGATTTTTTCCTGTTTTGAGGGTGGGTAGGTAAGCTACTTTGTTTAGCGAAGTGTGTGGCCTAGTAGGTTGATGTGTTGTTTGGGAGTTAAATGGGGTTTGTGTAGTGGGATTGGTTGGAGTTTCGTGAGTGTGAAGAGGGTTGTTTTTTGCGTTGTGGTGGATTGTGTGGATTGTTTTCCAGACTCTTTTGCTGTTTGTGTTGTCCAAGTTTTTGATGAGGAAGTTTTGGTAGTTGTTAGTTGTGTGAGTTTTTATTAGGGTTGATATTTGATTGTTTAGGGTTTCTAATTGTGTTTTGGTGAGTTGTGTGGGGTTGTTTTGGCGTTTTAGTGCGTTCCTTTGTTTTATGAGAGAAGTGATTTCGGGGGAGAGGTTTGGTACGTATTTTTTAATGTGGCCTTTAGGGATGAAGATGTTGGCCGCTTTCTGGATTGTGTGGGTGAGATGTTGAATTGCTGATTTGAGGGAGGATATGTTTGTAATTTCGTTTGTTGTGAGGTTTTCGTCTATGTAGTTGGAGAAACCGGTCCAGTCTGCTTTTTTGTAGTTGGTAAATGTAGTTTTAGATTTGTGAGTGGGTTTGTTTTTGATGTTGTATTTTATAATTATAGGTAGGTGGTCGGAGTTTAGATCGGTTTCTGTGGTCCATTGTAGAAAGGGGTGAATGTTTGAGGAGCAAAAAGTGATGTCTGGTGATGTGGGGGATTGGTTGATTTGCGGTGGGATTCTGGTGTGGAGGTTTTTGTTGTTAAGGATGTTGAGATGTTCCAAGTGTTCGATGATGTGGGTTCCTCTTTGGTCGGAGGCTTGGTTTTTGTACCAGGACGGGTGGTGGGCATTGAAGTCTCCGCATAATAGGAGATTAGGAAGGTTTGTTATTGTAGAGAGGTTAGGTGAGTAGTTTGATGGACAGTGTCTGGATGTATGGTGTGGTATGTATAGGTTTACTATGTTGTGCGTAGTTTTGTTTATTTCTATTGAGAAGGTTTGAATTTTAGATGTGTTGTCAGTTTGCGTGTTAGCATGTTGAGAGGATGTGTTGGAGTAATTTATAGAGTTGTGGATGAGGGTTAATAGTTTGTGATGGTTGGGTGTATGCTGGGAGTAGATGGAGTCATATTTGTAGAAAGTTGGGGGAAGTTGGTTTGTTGGAATGTGGGCTTCTTGTATTAAGCGCAATGTGGATGTTGTGTTTGTGTAGGAATGTTTCTAGTTCTTTGTGTTTGTTATGGAGGCCGTTTATATTGATTTGTAGGATATTTAGTGTGGAGATGTGGGAATTATGATTGATAGGGTTTGAAGTGGTTGGGGGGGTACAAATTTGACATTTCCAATTGTACATATATATATTATATATATATATATATATATATATTTATTTTTATTTTTTTTTTTTTTTTTTTTTTTTTTTTTTTTTTTTTTTTTTTTTTTTTTTTATTATTATATTATATATATATATATATATATATATATATATATATATATATATATATATATATATATATATATATATATATATATATATATAGCTTAAAGGAAAAAAAGGTATGAAACCAGTAATTATGAAGATTTTAAAGCTTAGTTTTGGGTAACATATAATGTAAGTTTTGATACCAAAGAAGCTCGAACATATCAGTCTACTAGAGAACTTTTCCTAACCTTGAATTTTTAAGTACTATTCAAATGTAGATGCAAGAAAAAGCTTTATTAATAAAACATTTTGACAAATAAAATGAATTTTCGCAACACAAAGGACACTCCATCCGTAGACTTATGAACAACAGTTTGGGTTTATAAGAGAAAGATTCAGAAGTTTAAGTAAATCAATGGAGAGGTTAAAAATTGTTATGCAAAAACTTCCAAAAAATTCAATCTTTTATATTTAAAGTAAAGCTTCAATTGAATTAAACATCCCGAGATAGTTATAATGATTCATATCAAAATTTAATGAGGCTAAATATCCCCGAGGTGGGAAGAATCAAAAGCAAAACCAAATACAAGAAAGGTCAGGGGTCAGTTTTTCCAACCCTCTTTGCATCAGTAATTTGCAGTTGGTTAAGACACCTTTCAAAATAAAAGGTAGGAGTCGAGAGAGAAGTTTTTAAAAAATTACAAAAAGAGTTACATACTGGAAAGAACCTTAAGGAACACAACAAGTGATAGATTTAAAAGATAACAACAGCTGTTACAGAACAATCAAAAAGGTTACTGATAGGATAGACAACTGAAAGGAAGGAAGTTCACAATTTAAAGCTTTGTGCTGTACTTCATTGAAAGCTTTCAATGTGTCCATAGCTACAGCAAATAATTACCAGAATGTTCCACTCTGCATTAAACATATCATCTGGCATATTAATTAATGGGTTTTACTTAGTTTTAAAGCTAAATATTCTTGGTATAGCACCTGCTCTGCCACTGAGGGTACTTTGGTGTCTGCTGAAAAGATGGAAGCCAATATTGTTGATGGAATGAGCAGACTCATTTCCTTTCAACTAAAATCTTTCTATATATAACTCAATAAAACTTGTTTTTATATACTTCAGGCTATGGACTGCTTTTCAGGAATGAAAAAACTCATTCTCTTATCACTCTTGCGAATTTTCATGCACCTCAAAATTGTTGAATGGATATTATTCAGCAGGTTAAGTATACTTTGCAAAACAGAAGTATGCAGACCTTCTTGGTTATTCTACTAACGAAACTTCTCGCTTCTTAGCAAAAACATTTCAACTTTGGTAAATCTACTTTTCTTCTTATTCACTATGATGAATCTGTAACTAATATCTCCTGATTAAAAGATTAAAAATTCAACCCTGGATAATTCTGGCTTCAATACTCCTCCTCACATGTATCAAATGTCCTTACCTGAGATCACATATGTCTGGTTCGTAGGATGTTACATTTTTTCAAATCAGGAAGTCGTGGTATAGATGGCATTCCTCTCTTTATTTGGAGAGACAGAGTATGCTTCTGAACTGAATATGCATTATTTTCTTGGAGTATGAATGTTCAACCGATTCCAGAGAAGAGTAACCATTCCAAACCTTACAACTATTGCCCATAGTTTCTCACTCATATCCTTTTATCCTACCACCAATATGAATCTAGGCACTAGTGTATTGGCGCTTGACATATCAAAGGATTTTTAACAGGGTATGGCATTTGTAGCTGCTCTATAAGCCTCCTTCTATTGTTTCTTTCTCCACTTTGTTTATGAATGTATGGCTTTCTCTCAAATCGTTCCACATCAGTAGTTGTAAACGTGGCAATCTTTTCCTTTCTTCACAATTTTGTTACTCAGTATTCTGTTTAATCTATTTCAACTTTTCATTAACAATCTTCTCAGCTTTAATCTTTATTATGCTGATGATGCAACTCAATTACTCCATTAATTTCAAATCCGTTTCCTCCTTTGCATCAAGAACTGCCTCTTAGCATAATCTAAAGTTCATAGATTATTTTTCATTTTGATAGAATTTTCAGTTGGGGTTGCCTCAACCAGGTTGTCAGATCCAACTCATAAAATCCTAACCTATCTCCTCACAAAAAATCCCCATAAATTATTCTTTAACAGGCTACCATTACAACTTTGGAAAATGTAAGCATTCTTGGTCTAAGTATTAACAATAAATCGTCTTGCATCATATATAATAACGTCAAAGGTAGTCTCAAAATAGAAGTGAGTTCTGTTCAGATTGCAAGAGTTCATTTCTCCCTTACAATTACTTCCAATGGAAAGTGCTTACTATCCTTGTACAGAGTTAAGCTTTCACACCTGAGAAAGTTCTATTCCCACCGATTTTTTGATATGGTGAAGTTCGGGGCCAAAAGATTTTTAAATTGTACTTTACTTTTATCTCTATAGAAACTTCATCTTTGCAATAGAACATCAGCACGCTTTCCCTGTTCTATATATAGCTTAAACAATGCCAGGCATTTGAAGAAACTACTCACTCACAATCCACATCTCTTCAAATGACATCAGAGTATACAAGGGGTACTGTGTCTTCACATATTTACATGGAAATTAGCAATATAAAGCTTGTTCAGTGTGAAATCCTTCTTCCAATTAACTTTGTTGTGTAAAATCTTCGACATCATTTCAACTGTTTTGTTGTGTTTAATCTTCGCTTCAAAGCTTTCATCTTCTATTTTTATTTTGCGCACCCTGCTTGAATAGGATCTTTTCTGAGGTGGTAAAATGTATATATATATATATATATATATATATATATATATATATATATATATATATATATATATATATATATATATATATATATATATATATATATATATATATATATATATATATATATATATATATGAAGGCAGGCTGAAAAATAACACCTGTTGATCTTAAGCAATGGAAACAGGTATAAACATGTTCAGACCTGCATTAAAAAGATTGAAGCTCGTAAAATAGATTTGACACATGAACGGTATAGTTATTTGGTTTCATTGTTGTGCAGTAATAGAAAAATGGAAACTAATAGTGATTCTTTGTTGAAGTAACGCAAAATAATTGAATTTTTGCATACCAAAGGTGTGCAGAATGCGGCTGAATCATTGTCATTTGGGTCCGTAAAGCAACTCTTTCCAATAAAGATGAAATGTAGATTCATGATGCTCAGAAAATGGCCACCCCACTACTGTGACCACAGACCAACATCATGCTCGTGTTGATGACATATATTTGGAGAAATCAAGAAAGTAAACTGTCCGAAATTGCTTCCATGTTTACAATTTCAAAAAATGTATTCAAGCAATAATTGCAGATTTAAAGGATCAAAAAATTTGTTCGTGTTGAGTGCCAAACATTATATTTCCCTGAAAGAAGACATGAAGAAACAACAGGTTGATATTGCTAATGAAATTCTAAACCATTGCCGTTGAGAGGGCAATTAATTTCTTCAAAACATTGTAACGGGAGATGAAACGTGGGTTCACCATTACGATACAGAAGGAAAACTAGCCTCTATTGAATTCAGACACCTAAGCTCACCTGCCATTCGTAAACTTAAGACTCAACCCTTGGCTGGGAAACTCATGGTGACAGCATTCTGGGATGTGGAAGTCCTCATCTATTCGGAATATCTGCCGAAAGGCAAGACTGTAAACTATTATCATTGTTGTAAAACAATCCAAAAATTGAAGAGCCGCATCCATCAAATAAGATCAAATCGTACCGTTTTCCTCCTACATCATGACAATGCTCGACTACATTGCAGTTCCCAGACATTTCAAAAGCTTCAACACTTGAACTTTGAGGTCATTGATCACCTACTGTGCTGATCTATCCCTCAGCGATTTTCATTTATTTCCAAATTTGAAGGAGTCTCCGGGGAGTGAGATTTGGTTGAGGTGAAGAAAGTGATGGTAGACTGATTCAGGAAAACAGATCAAGACTTCTTTTCAAACAGTTTTGAGAAGTGGGCTCAACGTTTGCAGAAATGTATTGATGTCAGAGGAGATTATGTAGAAAAATAATATTACATATTCATTGAATAAACCTTTGACCTTCTTTCAGTCTTTGTTTGATTACCTTATCTGCAATGTATGAGATTTTAAGTCAGAACAGGCATAACTTTTCAGCCCACCCTCATATATATATATATATATATATATATATATATATATATATATATATATATATATATATATATATATATATATATATATATATATATATATATATTTTTTTTTTTTTTTTTTTTTTTTTTTTTTTTTTTTTTTTTTTTTTTTTTAAGGCCCTCTATATACTGGGCCCTGTGCCTTTGCACCTGCCTCAAAGAACTTTACAAAAGTTATATTTCATGCAGAAAAGAAAAAGTTTGACAAATAAAATGTAAACATATATGAAATTGAGACTTCCAAAGTTACATAAATAAGATGTAAGGAAAATAATATATATATATATATATATATATATATATATATATATATATATATATATATATATATATATATATATATATATATATATATATATATATATATATATATATATATATATATATATATATATATATATATATATATAATATATATAATAATAATAATAATAATAATAATAATACAATAATAAGATTAATGTTGTGTGTCTCTAAACATGATTTCCCCCAAAAATACATTATAAGGAATTCAAATTTTATCAATCTTACCATTGTTATGTGATTCCCATTCAGTAAAATTTGATGCAAATGGGTAACACGTCTTCCTTCTGGAGTTGATTCATATTCTGTAACATCTTCCAATACCATGTTAACAAAGTCATCAAATCCAAGTAGTGTTCCAACAATTTCCTTATCACTTTTCATTATTATTATTATGAATCCTTGATCCAATGCATTTATATATCTATATATATATATATATATATATATATATATATATATATATATATATATATATATATATATATATATATATATATATATATATATATATATATATATATATATATATATATATATATATATATATATATATATATATATATATATATATATATATATATATATATATATATATATATATATATATATATATATATATATATATATATATATATATATATATATATATATATTGACAGTTTTAGGTTTAAATGATTGCATCTTCATAGAACAATTTAAGTTAGTTACTTGCTTACCCCTTCTTAAAGATAGGTGTGCCTATAAAATACACAGGACATACAATGCTAAACCACAAACCAAAATAGATCTCCATAAAAAAAAGTATAGCTAAGAGTTTGGTAAAACCTATTGGTTTGTACTATTTTGAGTTTCTACCAGTCAGTGTAACAACAAAGCTGACATCTACTGTCAGTAACTAGAGGGTTTACACAAACCAGTGCTGCAGAGTTAGTAAATTCTTTGCTAGCTTCATCTTTGGTTCCATCATTTTCAAACTACCTGTTAAAATTGCTCAGCTTCAGCTCCTGTTTAATTAATTCCAAGTTAATAGATTTATATACATAATAAAAAAGGCTACTGCCTATTTATAATTTAAAATAAGGACAATATTTTATGGAAAATAAAATTTATGGATCTACCAGAATGTTTTTTTCTGTGGCTCAAGATCTGCATCCAAGGATTACACAATATTTTTAAAAAAATCTACTTTGATCAATTGCAAAGGTGTAAAGGTGTAGTATTCCATCTGGGTAATATACAAACCCATTACATGAAAATATTTTAGATATCAGCTGATAAAATTCCTGCACACCCCAAATTCTCCAGATCAAACTCTGTCTGATTAACAACTATTCTGTTTACAAAACTATACTGATAGATTAATTCTTAAATAAATGATTAAGTGATAACAATCTTCTACATTCCTCTCTTCAAATTTTAAAAATCGTTAAAAAAAAAAAAAATGCTGCTAAGAAGCTTATCAGTCATTGTAAGAGTTATCATTAATAATGGAATATATGGTACTTAATAAATTCTAATAAAACAAAATTTGGAAACCATAGTTTTTGCAGCCTAAATTTATATATATATATATATATATATATATATATATATATATATATATATATATATATATATATATATATATATATATATATATATATATATATATATATATATATATTATATATACCTTAAAAAAGTTTCTCTCATACATGGATAAAATGGCTTTTAACAAATCTATATTGAATATATTTATATTGAATAATCATTAAAAATAAAATTTAACTATATAACTTTAATTCAATCTCGTTTTATATCTGTTGTCTTTCTTCTTGGGTATTTGCCATCAAGGAGTATTTAAGAAAATTGCATTTTTTTTGTGTGAATCTAGATAATTATATGAAATATATTCAAATAATTACTAATCAGTACTTATTTTTATTTTTTTTTTTTTTTGCAATATTTAAATTAAGTTACAAAAACTGAAACTAACAAACATGGTTTAAAACGGTCTAACAGTCATTGATGATACAAGTGTTGCTTGATGTTAGCAGCTCCTGACAGCTTAGGAGCATTGCTTAGGTTGTAAGGTTTTATCTGCAATGGTATGACATATGTCAATCCAGTGTAGGCCTATATAAGTAAAAAGTCTTACAGTACATTTGCAAGATTTCTTCATTATAAATATTATGATATAGCTTTAGAAAATTATACTGTTCCAAGTAGAAAAAAGTATAGTTATTATGTATGGTTTGTCTTTTACCTGGTATTTAATAGTTATTCATAATATAAACTTGAAATATAATGTATATTGAAGAAAAAATAAAAAAGGTTTGGAAAATCAAATTCAATAACTTAAAAAAATTTAAAAAATAAAAAAATTTATTAAAAATCCTGTTTAAAAAATATAATTAGGACTGACTACACCAAACATGCCTATGCCTTATAGTGATATAGGCAGAGAATGATGACAAAAATTATCGATATTAATGAAATTAACGTATCAATATTTCATAACTTTATTACTACTTGATATTTGAAATACTTATTTTAAAAAGTAGATTTTAGAAACTTCTTACTTATTTTTTATTTAGGTTAGGCCTATTTGCTAGATATTAGCATACGTTTACCCTTTAAGTCAAGGTTAGGTTAAATTGAGCCAGTTTGTTAGATTTAACAATTTATATATCTACATTAGTATTGATATATTTTCTGATTATCTTACTCCACCCAATTTCTTAGGCCATAGTGTCAAAGTTGCAGATGAAAACCAAGCTTTATGATGTTTGAAATCAATATTTACTAACTTAAGTGCATTTTAATTTAGCGAATCTGATTTTCTGACACATTTTTGTTGTTTTCTTTCAATATACATTACATTTCCAGTTTAAATTTTGAATAACAACTAAATACCAGGTAAGAGACGAACCATGCATACTTACCAAGTATTAACGAGTTCCTCACTAATATCTTCAGAAACCAAAAGTATTAACGAGTTCCTCACTAATATCTTCAGAACTACTCTTCATTTTCCTACTGTACCTAAACAAAAAATATACCCAAAACCTTTGTATATAGGATCACTTACATCCCAAGTTAATTAACTGGTTTAACTTACCTAAGGGCAGAAGTGTAGATGGATTTGATGTAGTCATTTTTCTGAAAATAGATTATCAGTTTTATAAATTCTTAGACTTAAAATAACTTGTCACTGAAACACCTCTGGCAATGACAATAAATAATAATAAGCAAAATTGCAGAAAACAACTTTTGAAAATGGTTTTTGAAATACACCGCTTCCTGAAGGAATAAAAAAAAAAATTTTTTTTTTTTTATGAGGCAGGATTTGAATTTTACATAGACTTTAGAATTTTAACCAACTGTCAGTGTTGCCAGTTAAAATTTTATTGGACTCTAAATGAGTCTTTGGTTAGAAGGGACTAACGCTCGAATCACAAATATTTTAATTAATATCTTCGAAAGTAATACATTAAACATAGGAAACATAGGAAACATAGGAAAATAGAGACAGTTAGAAGCCACAAGGGCCTATCGAGACTGTCCCAGTCCAAACAAATAATAACAATACTAATACATGCACGAAAGACTAGGTCCATCCCATCCCAGTTATCAGTTCATTCATGCATAGTCATGCATAGAAAAACACACTAACTAAAACAATATCTTCACACTTAAAATTTTTCTACCTCTGTAATTTCTCAATTTTTCATTCGTATCACCCTGCAGTGGTATATCACCATAGTCATTATAATTCTACTTGAATACTTAGATCCAAATTTCGAGAATACCTTAGTTCTATAAGGTACATTTTGTACCTCGTTTGTAATTCGCAGTCATAACTGAACCATTCATTTTGTTTTTGCTTGAGTTTAATTATTAATTAACAATAATAGGTTAAGAAAATAAAGAAACCGTAACTGTACTCACATGGAGCGGCCAATAATTTGCTTTCTATCACGAGTTTAAGACAAGCACAACCACTCGCCGAGAGAACTTGTGATGTCCTTGTACACTTGTATTTAAAGTTAAAGTAATAGGTTCCAAAACTAATAAACCAGCCAAAAATTACCAGTACAACGTAACATTTTATTCATTCATGTATTTATTTATTTATTTATTTTTTAACTCTACAACTTGTATTTCACTGTATCCTGTTTCAATAAAGATGATACAACACAGTCACCAATCCTAACATTTTATTATTATTATTATTATTATTATTATTATTATTATTATTATTATTATTATTATTATTATTATTATTATTATTATTATTTATTATTTATTATTAAAAGAGGTATTCTGAGCTTGTAATAAAAATTAACGAAGCATGAAAATCTTTGTTTGTTCAACTCAAAACTAAAATTTAAAAAGAAATACCAGTCGTAAAAGAGAAAAAAGAATAGACCATTGGTAAGAAATTATTATATAAAAACTATGCAATTTAATTAAATTTTTTGCTTTGAAATAAATTTTACAAATATATTATTAATATTGTTATTCATCTTTGGTGGTGCTGAGCTTTTTCCTTTTTTTTAATTTTTTTTTTATTTATTTATTTATTTTTTAATACACGAAAAGTACAATATTATGGTAAAAAGAAGAAATTTAGTTTGATGGTATAAGTCTTTTAAAAAATTATGGATTTCCACACTTTTTTTCGTGAATGAGGAATTTTCACACAATCCGAACTCAAATGGGCATACTGATGAGGTCCTAAAAATTTCTCAATGGTTCCGCAAATACCGATGCTGATATCAGCGGTATAGCTAATATA
>SEYY01005899.1:15000-17500 GCA_009176605.1 Armadillidium nasatum | reverse complement strand
AAATCTGGGTCTACAAGGCTAATAAGGAGAATGTAGTGGTAGGGTGGGGAGGAGAAAAGTGTCCAAGAAATATATTTTTATAAACGACACCAAACTGGTTTGAACACAATTATGAAATGAGTTTTTTTTAGGGGGGGGGGTCTTTTTTCCCTTTTTGGTCGTTTTGGGGTCTTTTTTTTTCTTTTATATTGAATTTATTGATGTTTTCTAGAACCGAAATTGCTTTAATGGCAAAGATTTTTTTACTTCTTTTCTTTTCTTCTTCTTCCTTCGCTCTAAACGATTTTCTTAATCGATCAAATTACCTCAAAACTGAAATTATTACCGAAAATAATATTATTATAAAAAGTATTTCAAAACCATTTCCGCTACAATTTATACTTTTAATACTACTACAAGAACAACAATTACTATTAGTACTATTAATACTACTAGTAATATTACCAATAATAGCTATAATAATTATAATAATAACAATAATAATAGAAATAATGATAATAATAACAAAAATAATAATAATAATAATAATAATAATAATAATAATAATAATAATAATAATAATAACAATACTAATAATCGTAATTATAATAATAATAAAAATAATAATAATAATAAATATTTTTTAAGAAGTAGGAGGAAAGTAATAGCGATAGCAATAATAACAATAACACATTAAAACCTTTAATCGAAAGATAAAGGTTTTCTATTAGTATAAAACTTTATGGTACATCACACAAAGTGTTTGATCTCCTCTCATAACGATTGAGGTAGGAAAGAAATCGGAAAATTTTGCGTTTTTAGCGGTCTGGAAAAAGTTGATCAGGGAACCTAAATATATTCCTGGTAGCTCTTCTCTCAATACACGAGAATTTGACCTCTGTATTATGGCTACTAATTTTTAATAGGTATAATTGGAGAACTCTATTTGGTTTCTAATCTAAATATCTTTAATTTAACTCTGAGAAACTTCGATACCACCCTCAAAGTGGGATTACATGGGGTAATATTTCCCGACGGCTGGGCAAAGTGTGTTTGCATTTGGCAAAAGTACCTTCACTTTCTTTGTTCTCTTACTGACATAAATTTGGCATCTTGTCAAATATATTTCTAACAACTTTTGTATTCTGCCTTTCCTCCCATAATTCGCATTGGCAAATCTATAACTAACACATATATTTGAAAAGCTAATCACTTAGTTTTTTTCCATTTTATCTCATCCTTTATGAATCTGGTATTATTTCAACTTCTCCTTTTACTCTGTATGTCCAATATTAAACTGAGATAGCATAATTAGATACATGAGATCCCTACATCTATGAGCGTTAATAAGTCAAATTGACAAAACTGCATTCCTCCACGTCTTTCAAAGTAGCATGCTTCTAAGCTGGCACCGATCTTTGCTCATCTCTGTTCTAAATAAAAGAATACAAATACTTTTCCTCGTTGTCGGAAATGCTTCTATGCTCGCCCGATTCTTATGCAAGATTGTCGCTCTGAACCTTCAAGTAACCTTCCAATAACTCTGATCTATATTCCTTATCTATTTTTATTACTTAAGGAATATAGATGAGAGTTAAGGGGCGATTATCTATTATCTATTACGTTCTAAATATATCCTTATCTCTTGTTTCCAGAATCATCTTCAATCTCATTCCCTTCTAACAGATCACAGTATGATTTTCGATGTTAGATGCATCATTAATTTGCGAATTTCTACCATTAAGAAATATAGCGAGTCTTGTATAGACTTTTGACAGGATATATCTTGCGTCACTGCTTTCAGACTGTATTCCATCGGATCACCTACATCATTTACTTTTCTCTGGTTATTATAAGTGGTGTTTCACAGGGTTCTCTTTTACCACCTAAATTGTTCGTTCCCATGCAGATGATTTAAATCTATATTATTGTATTTAGTCAATTTTTTTTTTTTTGTTGCTTATGGATTTCGACATTCCAATTACATTATTCACTTCTTAAAAGTTTAAATTATTCATATCTTTCTCTGGAATACAACTTCTAGCTCTTTTTCCTTTCTTGAACAAAATAAACACTTTACTAGGGTCGAGACTTAGACTCTTTGTCTAATCAACTCTTCCATTATCACTGATTTTCTTCAAATCAACTAAAACGAATTAGTAAACTGTGATGAAAACCGTATTAATGAGGGTGAAGCATCAATTTCCATTATAAAAGATAATAATTTTCTAAAGTCTTTAGTTGCATATTTCCTTTTCTCAGAGAGTTTAAAAGGTTTCACTATCCTTTAATTCTCAAATCTTTTCTCTTGTAAGCTCTGATCCACAACTGAGTCGTTATTACCATTCCTTCCTTGGTGTTTTCTAACTATAAAATTTAAAACACAATTCTTTATTATTTTTCAAATACTTGAACTGTTTCAGTCACCGTGTATGTGGTATATCGGCACTTGATCTATATATTGTTTTATTTTACCTTCTCTGATGGGTTTTTTGAGAGCCTCTGAACTTATCTGAAGAGA
>SEYY01005898.1:30000-57433 GCA_009176605.1 Armadillidium nasatum | reverse complement strand
ATTTAGTTGTAGAGTTGCAAGAAAAGCTTAAGCCATAGTAGAGAATTCAGAAGACTCCAAATTAGAGACACGAGAACAGACAACATCGTGCGCACATATGCGCAACATCCGCCTTTAGCTAAAATGAGGATAGAGACAGTAGGAGGAACAGAGTAGGGTTTGCTGTCAGAGAACTCAAACATCTTGTTTCTGTTAAGAATAAGAGATAAAGTCTAGAAGAAGAGAGGTGGTGTTAGACAAAGTGGAAAATAGTAAAGAGCGAATGTTAAAATTAATGAAAAAGGAAGATCGTGCACCAGGGCAAGTCGGCAAAGAGGTCTTGGTGGCACCAACCCCATCACTGGAGGCCACCAACTCCCAAGTGGTGATGGGGGAAGGAGTGGATGAGGGGCATTCTTTTGGATGCCGCCCCTCGAAGCATCTTCGAGGCAGTTTTATGTTTCGCCATTGTAGTTGTTATTTTATAAAGATAATGTACGAGTAAGCGCTTGTAAATTTGTGGGAATGTGAGAAGGGAGTTGCGGGAAGGAGAAGTGAGAGCATAGACACTCGACGTGAGACGACGGTACACTAGAGACCCTCTGAGAAGGTGAAACGCGAAAAGAACGACCAATGGGCAACGAAGTGAAATGGAATGGTCTAACCCATCCTATCACCTCCGCGGTTAAGCCAATGGGGGTACTTTCATCGCTTCGGAAGGCGCTACGTCCTCTCTCTCTCTCTATCTCTCTATCTCTGTCTCTTTTGTTACTTATTTAAGATTGTGTACAAAGTTTACAATAATATTGTAAACTTTGCAGTGTACTTGTAAATTTTAATTAATCAAGATCTTACGAAATCCTGCCATTTTAATAGGTAATGACTGAGTCTTAAGTAAAATAAGAGATTAAAAATTCACTTTCAATAACATGAGTATCTACGTCCAGCTTTATCATTACCTCTCCAAATTTTCAACAATAAAAGTTCTTACTCGTTGATAGGTGTTTTTTTCATTGGAAATTCAAATACCACAAAAAATTTTGTATAAATATAATTGGTAAAATGTTCAAAGAAATTTAAGAGCTTACTCACCCATCTCCCTTCTCTCAAATTTCCATTGATATCGTACGGTCCTAACTCCAAGAAGTTGCCATAGCCAACACCAGAGACTCCGGGACCCCCTTGCAACCACAATATCAAAGGATGTGTGCTCCAATCTCCAGGAAGTTCAGTGTGGTAAACCACCCAAAACATGTGAGCACCTTCTCGCACATCAACATATCCGTAGTCTTCGTCCAGTGGTCCAGCTGTTATATATATATATATATATATATATATATATATATATATATATATATATATATATATATATATATATATATATATTATATATATATATATATATATATATATATATATTTTAATTAAAAAATTTTTAATGAATATATATATATATATATATATATATATATATATATATATATATATATATATATATATATATATATATATATATATATATATATATATATATATATATATATATATATATATATATTATATATATATATATATATATATATATATATATAGCTCTATCACCTCGAAAGTGCCCTATACTACTATATATATATATATATATATATATATATATATATATATATATATATATATATATATATATATATATATATATATATATATATATATATATATATATATATATATATATATATATATATAACACCTTACCTTTATAACAATCAAATGATTCTCTCTCTCTCTCTCTCTCTCTCTCTCTCTCTCTCTCTCTCTCTCTCTCTCTCTCTCTCTCTCTCTCTCTCTCTCTTTTCTTTCCTGGTTGGTTTTTAAGTGTTTTTTTATGACTCTTCCTGTTCAAGTGCATATTTGAAATATACTGTGTTTTGATCTTTGCGATTACGAAGAAAAGGTGAAAAACTCTGTTTACTCCATCTTGTAGATGTATTTTTATATTTTTAATATTAATATTCAACTTTGATTTAGCTTATTTTGCAGCTTTCTTAGACTATGTTGGGTACCGACAGTGATTGAAAGATGTGGCAGAAATTCAATGCTTGTTAAATATTTTTTTTTTTACAATACTAGAGAGAAAAATAAACATTCTTTCAAACTGTTTTGCATGTTATGAATAATAACTTTATAGCGTTACAGTAATAAAATTTATATTGAAGACGTTATATATATATAATATATATATATATATATATATATATAATATATATATATATATATATATATATATATATATATATATATATATATATATATATATATATATATATATATATATATATATATATATATATATATATATCGATGACTCAGAATATAGTAAGGTAAGTAATATACAAAATAACTTCTTCATCTTTCTCAATTTAAGCCTCAGCTACTCCCTCAAGTAACAAAAAAAACTGAAAATACTTCAAAAGGAATAATACAAAGAAAGTTTAGGAAGATATATATATATATATATATATTATATATATATATATATATATATATATATATATATATATATATATATATATATAATATATATATATATATATATATATATATATATATATATATATATATATATATATATATATATATATATATATATATATATATATATATAATATATATATATATATATATATATATATATATATATATATATATATATATATATATATATATATATATATATTATATATATATATATATATATATAATATATATATATATAGGCGCGGCTTTCAAATATAGCCCCTCATCCTCCCCTTCCTCCCTCACCACTTGGGAGTTGGTGGCATCTGGTGATAGGGTTGGTGTCACCAAAACCTTGATGCCGGCTTGCCCTGGTGCACCGTAATCTTTTTCCATTAATTTCTGCCACATTCGCGGTCTCTTGTTTAATTTCTACTTTGTCGAACACCATCTTTCTTCTTCAAAATATCATCTCTTGTTCTTAACTGAAATTCAGGCGTTTTAGAACTCTGACAGCAAACCCTACTCTGTTTCCTTCTACTACCTCTATCCTCAATTTTCAGCCAAGGAGGATGTTACGCTTATATGCGCAACGATGTTGTTTGTTCTCGTGTCATTAATTTGGAGTCTTCTGAATTTTCTACTTTATGGATTAAACTTTCTTGCAACCCTACAATTAAATTCATTTTTTCTGCCTACTTATCCACAAACTCTACAGACTATCCAAAATTCAAAATAGATCACGTTCTTTCTTCTTCTCCTTTCTCCGAAATCATCAATTTAGGTGAATTCGCCTACCAATTTTCTTTTCAGAACAACCTTGAGCAGTTGGTGCATCTCACTATCCGGATCCCTGACAGTAGGTAACAGAAAAGGAAAAAAGAGTAGACCTGTTAAATGAAGGCGAGTCATCAGGGATGTAGTAGAGACATTTATTAACTGGTAATAAATTGAGACCCTGATAGAGACGATGTCTCCCTTCTGGTTGCCAGTGTTTTACATTCAACAAAGAGATGATGCACGAATTATGTATGGGAAATGGTTACACAACCGAAAAATCGAGTGGCGTGGAACTTTGGACATGTGGTGTCCGTAAGTGAAGTTGGTGAGACTTATGTGGAGGTGTGAAAGAACTTCTTGGTGGTGGGCAAGGCCGTAAGAAAAAAAAAATTCATCAATTTAAGTATTCACACAATTTCACATCTTTTCTCCTCTCTGCATTATCATCAGACCAGCACTCATGACAATAGATCTTCAAGCTGAGGAATGTAAGAATGTAATCTAACGATGGGACGAAGCCGCTCCTGATATATATATATATATATATATATATATATATATATATATATATATATATATATATATATATATATATATATATATATATATATATATATATATATATATATATATATATATAACAAATTAAAAACATTGTGAAATTTAATTTTTTTTTTTTAAATCTTGCAAATTGATAATATTGATAAAGAAAATATTTAATGTTAAGACATCAATGTCCCATGTCTCAATCACGGGACGTTATTTTTATTTTGAATGAATATAATCTTTACAGTAATATTTAATTACATTTTCTTTATTTTTCGTAATATTATTCCCAATTATATCAAACCAAAGTTTAGTTTCTTCTGTTAATGTTAACCTTGATTGAAGCTATAAAAATAATTATACGAATATCTTGCTGACACTTTTTTTGCTACTAGAAACCCCGAATAAAAGATTTTTCACCCCACGTCAACTTTGACGCCTGAAAAATTTCTGCTCAAACAGTCTCTTTTTAAAGGAATGTTTCACGTTTTCTAATACCCCTAATTGATCATTGAATAACACTTGAAAATCATAAATTTAATAATAACTGTCTATATTGCAAGGTTTTGTATTTTATTGGGACATTTGTCATATATTGGAAGATTTACAAAGACATTCATACATATGCGATTTAAATAAAGATATATTGCAAGAGATTAATTATCATTTATAGTTTCTTCTTTTTTAATGAAAATTTATCTCATAATATATATATATATATATATATATATATATATATATATATATATATATATATATATATATATATATATATATATATATATATATATATATATATATATATATATATTATATATATATATATATATATATATATATATATATATATATATATATATATTGAAGAGCAAAATTAACGCACCACTGGCACAAACGTCAATAGGAGGATCCTGAAACATACAAAACGGGTAGTAACATTTTTAAAATACAGCACATGGTTATACATAATGGGGATAATGTGGTGGCCCACCGTGGGAACCCCCTGGACCCTGGAACACCGTGGAATATAAATAGGGTGCAATGCATTACCTGCAGGGTGTATGTGCATGCCACCTGTCACTGACCGTCAGTAACTTGTGTGACCTCCCCTTCAACGTATGACAGCTAAACACGTTGATGCATGCTGAAGATGAGGTCCTGGATGGTTTCCTGTGGCAGTTCCTCCCATAGGCGTAAAATCGTTTGTCGCAGATCGTTAAGGCTGTGTGGCTGGTGCTGTAGCAGTTTGTTGGGTTCATCACCAAAGCGATCAGGGATATGGGTAGGGAGATGCATCAACTGTCAACGTTGTTCTGGATAGAAAATTGGTAGGCGAGATCACCAGCTGGATCATGAGAACTAGATGAAAACCACTGGTGGTGGTGAACATTGATATCAATTAAATAATGATTTCGGAGAAAGGAGTAGAAAAAATAATGTGTTCCATTTTTGGGTTAATATTGTCGAACAATTTTGGATAGTCTGTAGAGTTATGAGATAAGTAGACAGAACAAATGAATTTATTTGTAGAGTTGCAAGAAAGTTTAAGCCATAAAGTAGAGAATTCAGATGACTTCAAATTAATGACACGAGAACAGATAAAGATCGGTGCACACATATATGTGCAACATCTGCCTTTGGTTGAAAATTGGGGAAAAAGACAGGGGGAGGAAACAGAGTAGGGTTTGCTGTCAGAGCACTGAAACACCTGAGTTTCAGCTAAATACAAGAGATGAGGTCTAAAGAAGACAGGTTGTGGTGTTCGACAAAAGGAAAATTAGTAAAAAGACTGCGAATGTTGCAGAAATAAATGAAAAAGGAAGACCGTGTACCAGGGCAAAGTCGGCAAAGAGGTCTTTGTGGCACTAAACCCATCACCGGATGCCACCCACTCCCAAGTGGAGATGGGGAAAGGGTGGATGAGGGGGATTCTTTGGATGCAGCCCTCCAAGAATCTCCAAAGCAGTTTTATGTTTCACCATTTTGATGTTTTTTTTTTTTTTTTTTTTTTTTTTTTTTTTTAAAAAAGTAATGTACGAGTAAGAGCTTGTAAATTTGTGGGAACATGTTAGAGGAGTGGGGGGGGGAGGGAGAAGTGGGAGCATAGACGCTCCAATACGAGGCGAGGGTACACTAGAAACCATCTGGGAAGGCAAATTTCGAAAAGGAACGAACCAAAAGGCAACGGAGTGAAACGGAATGGTCAAACCCACCCTATCACTCCGAGGTTAAGTCCAATGGGGATACTTTCATTACTTCGAACGGCGCTGTGTTCTCCCTATATATATATATATATATATATATATATATATATATATATATATATAATATAATATATATATATATATATATATATATATATATATATATATATATATATATATATATATATATATATATATATATATATATATATATATATATATATTATATATATATATATATATATATTATATATATATACACCGTTAATAATTTCTCAGAAAAAGTTGGAAATGCTGATTTGAGAGTATTTTTATCGGCTTTAAACATTTGAGAAAGACTCATTGCACGAAGCATCATTATCTAAAAAGTGAAATAATATTAATATATATAATATATATATATATATATATATATATATATATATATATATATATATATATATATATATATATATATATATATATATATATATATATATATATATATATATATATATATATATATATATTATATATATTATATAAAATAATATATAAAAATAAATAAAAAAATAAATAAAGAATTAAATTTTGTTGCTTTGTAAATTGTTCTAAAAATAAATCACTAAAAATTAAGTGATTTGTACTAAAATTTTGGTTCTGTAAAGTATGGTTCCGGTCTGAATACCATAATTTTTCTTCTGGAAATGGTGTCGTGATAACTAAGATTATAAATACTTTTATCATTTGAAGGATGCTTATCAATCCCTCTTCTCTGAGAAGTGTAAAGATTAGATTGGCTGCTTTTACATTTGGGTAATATATTTGTGTGACTTTATATCACTCTAGGATTTCCCATTAAAATCCATCTCAACTTGCTGAAATTAAAATCATGAAAATAAATATATTTAAAGTTCTTAATTTATAGAACATTTCCTACATCTTATTACTTTTTAATTTATAAGTTTGCTGTACACAACAAACAGCACACTTTAGCCTGTCTATCTGTTTCTCTCTTTCTGTCGGTCTATCTGTCTCTGTCTCTGTCTGTCTCTCTGTCTCTCTCTCTCTCTCTCTCTCTCTCTCTCTCTCTCTCTCTCTCTCTCTCTCTCTCTCTCTCTCTCTCTCTCTCTCTCTCTCTCTCTCTCTCTCTCTCTCTCTCTCTCTCTCTCTCTCTCTCTCTCTCTCTAAGTCTGTCTATCTTTCTCTCTGTCTGTCTCTTTTTCTCCCTTCTATCCCTATATATATATATATATATATATATATATATATATATATATATATATATATATATATATATATATATATATATATATATATATATATATATATATATATATATATAATAGGAGAGATTTAATTGTATGTAAACATCTATTGACGTAAATACTCAACATTCACTTTACATTTTTATCTCTACTTCACTCAAGCAGTTTCTGATCGATCAAAATAGTCACTGATAAAAACTATCTTATCACAACTGATGTCCCAATCTAGAAATTTGAAATACTCTTTGTATTCCTTTTGAAGTATTCTCAAAGTTTTTTTTGTTACTTGAGGGAGTAGCTGAAGCTTAAATTGAGAAAGATGAAGAAGTTATTTTGTATATTACTTACCTTACTTATTCTGAGTCACTCGAAAGGTATGTGGGAGATATATATATATATATATATATATATATATATATATATATATATATATATATATATATATATATATATATATATATATATATATATATATATATATATATATATATATATATATATATATATATATATATATATATATATATATATATATATATGTCTTCAAAATAAATTTTATTTCTGTAACGCAATAAAGTTATTATTCATAACAAGCAAAACAGTTTGAAAGAATGTTTATTTTTCTCTAGTATTGTTAAAAAGGAAAAAAAATTTAACAAGCATTGAACTTCTGCCACATCTTTCAATCACTGTCGGTACTCAAAATAGTCTAAGAAAGCTGCAAAATAAGCTAAATCAAAGTTGAATATTAATATTAAAAATACGTCTTCAAGATGGAGGGGTATCTTATGCTATAATTAATATATCTCACATTAATGATGAGAAAGTAAGTAAAAATACTGTTTGCCGAAATCAGATCAAAACATTCTAACATTCAAATAATGTATTAATTATCATTGCAAATAAATTTTGCTAAATTTAAAAATAAAAATATATTCATTGTAGGAATCCCTCTAATATTCACTGTACAAATCCATCCTTGATTGCAAAGGTGAAGATAATATTGTTTAATTGCTTTCATATAGAGCCAGTTTAACAAATTAAGAGTTGATTAGGAACAGTCATGGAAACGCGTTGAAAAAGTCTATAAAATAATTGGTTTGCATTTTAATTATATATAATAAAGGGCAGAGTGACGCTGAAATCTCGAATTTTTAAGACAAATAATGATAATTATCCTAAATTCTGTCAACTTGCTTGACGGTATTTAGCTTTTTCTCCCTCACAGCAGAGTCCAGAGAGACTGTTTAATTGCATAAGGTGTAGAAAATTTGATGAAAAGAGCAATAAACAATGTTGAAAGTACAGAGGCATTTCTATTTTTAAAAAATAATTTTCAAGTAAGAAAGTTCAAATATTAAACGATCTTTTTTGAACCTCTATTTATAAATGGGAGGGTGATACATGGTGAGATACATGGTGAGTGGACTACGATTGGCGGAATGCACTAATAATAACACTATTAGTGGTGTCGCTGTTATCCACACACGCATCCGCACGAAAATGTGCTGATGTCTATGCTTTTTATCATAACATCTTTAAACACAATTCCTTTCAGACAAACTTTTGTACATTTCTTAAATTGTAAAATAAAGAGAAAGAAAGAAATTGGTATGTCGTCGTAAGTAGGTAAATATTTTAACTAAGTAAGTAATGGATTATTGACACTAACTTCAAATATTCTGCTGTTTATCCCACACCCCCTCCCCCGAAAATATATATATATATATATATATATATATATATATATATATATATATATATATATATATATATATATATATATATATATATATATATATATATATATATATATATATATATATATATATATATATATATATATATATATATATATATATATATATATTATATTTTAATTTTTCCCGAAATGAACAACATTTTTCTTTTTGGAATAAATATATGAAATTTTCATTCAGTGTGTATTGCCATTACCCTCTATTTTCATAACCATTTATCAATTTTTTTTTAATGTTATTGACATTCATCAATAATCAAATTATATTTTTGGATTCAGCGTTGAAAGTTCTACTAATGTGCTAAAAATCATTAAAAACAGTAAAGGTCATATAATATATTATATAATATATATATATATATATATATATATATATATATATATATATATATATATATATATATATATATATATATATATATATATATATATATATATATATATATATATATATATATATATATATATATATATATATATATATATATATATATATAATATATATATATATATATATATATATATATATATATATATATATATATATATATATATATATATATATATATATATATAACAGCTGACCCACTGGACGAAGACTACGGATATGTTGATGTGCGAGAAGGTGCTCACTTGTTTTGGGTGGTTTACCACACCGAACTTCCTGGAGATTGGAGCACACACCCCTTGATATTGTGGCTGCAAGGGGGTCCTGGGAGCTCTGGTGTTGGCTATGGCAACTTCTGGGAGTTGGGACCGTACGACATCAATGGAAATTTGAGAGAAGGGAGATGGGTGAGTAAGCTCTTAAATTTCTTTGAACATTTTACCTAGGATATTTATAAAAAAAAAAATTTGTGGTATTTGAGCTTTCAGTGAAAAGAAGCACCTATCAACGATGAAGAACTTTTATTGTTGAAAATTTGGAGAGAAAATGATAGACTGGACGTAGATATTCGTATTATTAAGAGCGAATTTTTAATCTCTTATTGAAGTAAAGCCTCCGTCTTTACTCATTAAAATGACAGGATTTCTTAAGATATTAATTAATTAAAATTTTCAAGTACACGACAAAGTTTACAATAAAATTGTAAACTTTGTACATCATCTTTAATAAGTAATATATATATATATATATATATATATATATATATATATATATATATATATATATATATATATATATATATATATATATATATATATATATATATATATATATATATATATATATATATATATATATATATATATATATATATAGACTGTAATGATTTACATTTCATGCCATATAATATATATATATATATATATAAAATATATTATATATATATATATATTATATAATATATATATATATATATATCATAATATTAATACATTTTGCCATAAAATAGTTATAAATAGTAATTTAAATGGGAAAATTGGACCACAAACAACTCCAAAGAGAGATGAGAAGGAAGATATTTACTTTGTTATAAAGTTTTCTTTGCTTCAAACTAGACTTAAAAATGGGGAATACCCCAAATCGTCGACAGGAAAAGTAGTCGACAGGTCAAAGGGCCAACACGTCATTAACAAAATTTTCTCACTTGTCCAAAACGTCGACAACTTTTTTTGATAAGGTCAAAGGGCCGACAACTTTTTTTATAACTCGTCCAAATCGTCGACACTATAAATCGATATCGATTAATCGAAAGAATTATTTCACCATCACTCACGGGTCGGAGGGTACGGTGGGCAGAGCCCCCGTAGACAAATGCTCGTGTGCCATGCATCTACTAAAATAATATATTAAAAATTTAAAAAAATATATTAATAATTATTATAATAAAATTAAAAAAGTAGGCTTACATATCGATTGTATCGATATAAAAAAATACGATGTTGGTCAAACAGTCGACACATTTTTTTTCACATGTGTCCAGAACGTCGACACGTTGAAATTGAAAAGAACAGTGATCGACACATTTTTTTTCAAAAGTGTCGGCCCTTTGACCTGTCGACTACTTTTCCTGTCGACGATTTGGGTATAGCACCACAAATTAAAGTTGTAATTAAGTTTAGTTTTAGGAAAAAATAATTAAATATAAATTATGTGATAAATTTTTAAATATGAAGTATAATTTAAACTTTGCTTCATTTTTTGATTTTGCGAGTACAAACTGGAAGAGCTTAAATATTGGGTTTGCCAACTTATGTTCATGGGTTAAATTTAGTTTCCAAAAAATAATTAGGAATATATTTGTAAATCTCATATTTATTAGCATTAAAAATGAAAATAACACATTCTTTTGAGTAATGTGTGCCAAGGATGCCCTTACTGAAGAATTTTCTAATGATAAATTACATATTTCAGACAAAAAAAGCTAATCTGATGTTCATTGATAACCCAGTGGGAACAGGCTACAGCTACGTCGACTCACCAGACTTATATTGCACAAATAACACTCAAATCGCTGATGATCTTGTGACACTTATTACAAGCGTGTTTACAAATTATCCCGATATGCAAAAGATGCCATTCTTCGTATATGCGGAATCTTATGGTGGAAAAATGACCGCAGATTTTGCTATTGCTTTAGACGCTGTAAGTTAATCGAAATTCAAACTAACTTAATAATACTTGCTGAAAATGGTAATTTTATTATTATTAAAGAGAGTTTTATATTAATTTTTTTTCTTTAAGGCAATAGCAAGAGGGGACATTACAAGTAATTTCCAAGGAATTGCTACGGGAGATTCATGGATCAGCCCAATGGATTCAGTTAATACTTGGGGATCTTACTTATACTGGATGGTAAGAATATTTGTTTTGCATTTCTAAACACGAAAGGTATAGAAAAACATGATGGTAATATAATTTTTAACTCTAGGGAATGGTTAACAAAGATGGTCAAGCTCAAATTGATGCTGCAGCAGCTAGAACCCAAGAGGCTGTAGATAATGGGAACTGGGTAGAAGCAACTGCACAATGGAGTATTACTGAAGGCGTAGTTGAGGCAGTAACTTATGGAGTCGATTTTTACAATGTTCTTGCTGAAGATAGCAATGCTTACTTTGTTCCTAACCCAGATGATGAAAAGTTGTATTCATACTTTGAGCCAGAAATGCGTGAGTGGTATCAAAATTTTAGTTATATATCGATTTTCCAGTTTTTAATTGCAAGAATATAGTATTGTTGAAATAAACTATCGTTTGTTTTCTTCTAGATTTTATTTTATTCTAATAAACAGGTAAATCGTTCTTCAGACATGTGAAACCCTATACTAAGAAAGTGGGAGATGAACTTGATGACTTTATGAATGGCCCTCAAAAAGCTCACTGGAATATTTCAGATGACGTCACATGGGGAGGTCAAAGCGGTTATGTGTTTGATAATTTACGAGGAGATTTTATGAAGCCGGTTGTAGAATCAGGTATTTTGCTATAGACTGGTTTTACATACCGTTGATCGAGTAGAAACTATAGCTAAGTTTACCTAAAACCCCATTTATCTGCTCGAAGATCTTTAATTGTTTTAATTAATAATCTTTGTTTTGCATATTGAAATATTTAGTAACAGACATATATTCATTTTACTGTGAACTAAAATTGTATAGGTTTTTAAAAATTTTGATGCTAATGCTTGAAGTTTTCTTTTTTAGTTGCCTACTTACTAAACAACTCGCACATTCATGTAGCTGTTTATACCGGAGATTTGGATCTCATTTGTGATACCCCAGGTAAGTTTTGAAGAGGGAAAGTCAAAAAGGTCCCAGAAAACTTTAAATTATATTATATGCATTTCTCTGTAAACTTTTTGACATTCCCTCGTATTTTTTAAAAGTTTAATTGTTCAGCAGGCAATAAATGAATTTCTTTTATTTAATTAAAAAAGTTCGCACTGGACAGGTTTTGTCCTATCTGAGGATGAAGAACTTATAAGGTAGTTTCTACCTAGGGTCCGTTTGAGGAATCGAACCAGCGCCTCCAAGTACATAAGTCAATCACTCTACAGTTTTGAATATGCTATTATTATATTATAATTGCCCCAAATAGATTAATATCACACTTAGAAAAATAATTAAAACTTTATAATCTTGGTAAGCAGTGTATGTACTTAAAAAAAAATGATGTGTTGTACCAATTTTCCGTCTGTGTAGTTTTTTTCTACTTTATATTAACATTTTAAATATTTCCCTTAAAGATTATAAAAATATATGGTGGAAGTTGAAGTCTCCTTTTGATTATATTATCTCTATCAAACATTAGGTACATATCTGTGGATCGACAATATGCAATACAGTCAAAAGTCTGGGTTTGGAGAAACAAAAAGGGATGCACTGTATGTTTCGACTTATCCCAACGTCGCAGCTTATAATCAGAGATTTGAAAGATTTTCACTTTTCACCATTTTAAGATCAGGTCATATGGTGAGTAAATTTATAGTGCTTTGAAAGTAGATTTCAGCATCATTAATGCTTGTTAAATAAATCTGAAACTCTTACCGAAACTGAGAAAGTAAAAACATAAGAAGTTGAAGTTTGTATTAATTATAATAGAAAAATTTTAACATATGATGAAAGATGTTAAGTTTCATTTATGATGATCAGTTTTTTTTATTGTTTGCTAAATAAAATGTTGACTATTTAATTTCAGGGTTTGATAATTCAAGATGGACCTAAAATCATTCAAATCCTGAAGGCTTCCTCGAAAACGAAGTTGTTTATAGTTAGAAAAAAAGTTGGAGCATATTTAAAAACGATTTTTAAGCCCGTTTTAAAATTTTTAATTTACTAATTTCTAAATTTTTAATTTTCAGGTTCCTCTCGATGCTCCTGAGATGAGTTTAAATATGATTGATATTATTACTGGTTACGGTAATGAGACTGTTTCAGCAAAACGCAAAGCAGAAGTCGCTAAGAAGCTACACAAAGTGAAACACGCTAAAGTAGCACTACATGAAGCCAAGGAAAATAAAGAAACAAAAGAAACGCATCATGAAAAAGCTGAACCAGTTCACCTTACAAAGCAAGAGGCAGAAAAGATAAAGGAAAAACAAGTAAAACAAACTGAAAATAAAAAAGTAAAACAAACTGAAAATAAAAAAGAAAAAATAGCCCAAAAATTAGCAGAAGTTCAAAAGACAAATGAAGGTCACGAGGCAATTGAAGAAATCAAAGAAAAACATGAACAAAAGAGTTCTGAAGAAAAAGAAGAACTTCACGATAAGGTTGAAGCAATTAAAGAAAAGAAAAACAAAATGGAAAAAGAACAAAAGGAGAACCAAGTAAAAGAAGCAATTAAAGAATTGAAAGAAAAACATGAAGAAAAAGAAAAAGCTGAAAAAAATGAAAAAATTCAGAATGAGGTTGAAACAATTAAAAACAAAAATGAAGAAGAGGAAAAAGAAAAAGCTTTGAAAAAACTGAAAATGAAGAAAAAAATGTTGGCATATAAGGCTAAAAAAGCAGAAAAAGAAAATACAAAGGATGCCCATCCAAATAGTTTAAAAGCAGAACCCAAACATGATTCAGAACATGAAAAAGAGGTAGATGAAAAGTTGAAGGCTCTCTTCCAACACAAAATTTCTGTTAACCTCGCACCTAACGAACAACATAAACAATAATTTGTAGGAAAATATCTTTTGTAACTTTTTACTGATTATAGAATAGTATATAGTAAGATAAGAATTTAAAATATACTATTGTATGAATTATTATCCTTGATTTAAATATTAATATTTTTGTGTAGAATTATTCCAATATATCACTAAAAAAAAATTTTTTTTAAATCCTTTCAGTATTCAATTTATAAAAAATAATTGAACACTAGCACTAAGTTGAAATAAAATATATAATATAATAAAATTGATGAAGTTTCCTTTATTTAAAAACAATGTTTGCTGGTGATGTTTAATTCTGATGAAGGTAATGATGGTGTAATTTTAACCAAGATTACTGGGTTGGTAAATTGCTAGGCTCCGGCTACATGATTTTTCAATTATCCAGTTCCTGCTCTACAAAAACTCTCTTGGCTCCAGCCCAGCCTTAATTTTTTTTGTTCTTTTCAACTGAACAGTCCTGAAAAAAAACTAAAATTCTCGTGTATGTAGATATGTTAAAGTGTTTAAAAAAAAAATTTACTAGTTTTTGTTGAATCAACAACAATTACAGCAACTCCAGAACACAGATTAACAAAGAAAAGGGAAAAATATTACAGTAAAACATACGAGTAAAATAACCACGGAGATGTATTTCTAAATCAAAACTAAAAATTTAGCAGGGTAGCGTCAGACATAAATGAACTATCTCCTTCCTCTTCTTACATAACGTCAAAAGCTAATAAAATAAAACCATCAATTCTAAATATTTAATTTCTTTTCTTCCAATTATTATTTGTTAATAATGTTTTATAACAAAGTTTAATATTTTACGGAGAGAAAATAAATAAAAGAACCATACACTCGCAGGAACGCACAAACAACCATTTTAATGTAATATAACTAAAAAATTTATAAAACGAATAAAAAAAATGCAGTCATTTGTCAATAATACTATTGCCTCTTGTTAAAAAAATTTGAATTACAAGTAAATAACTAATTAATGTCATAAGTAGTAAGGAAAAATTATATCAACTAATAATAATAATAATAATAATAAAAAATAAATTAAACAAAAATTTACTTATAAAATCTTCGAAAATAAAAATTTTAAATAATAATAATTATATATATATATATATATATATATATTATATATATATATATATATATATATAATATATATAATATATATATATATATATATATATATATATATATATATATTATATATATATATATATATATATATATATATATATATATATATATATATATATTATATATATATATATATATATATATATATATATATATATATATATATATATATATATATATATATATATATATATATATATATATATATATATATTTTATTTAGTCTTCCGACGAATATCTTGTTTCAGCCTACTAAATATCTGATCAAAATTAGAATTTGGCACTCCTATTTTACAGGGCAAACTAATCCGATTCGGGCGTAGTGTGCTCAGAAGACACGGGTTCTCTGAAAATTTTATACCAAAATAGTATTAATGAATAATAATGATTTTCTCTAACTGTTGAAAATTATTATAATTTTTTTTCTTTGATGACAAATCTTACCTTGAGGAAACTGAAGAAAACATTACACTATTAAGAGGGCTTCTGTCCATTTGTTGAGCAGACGTCGGGTTTGAGAAATAAAAGCTCTTCTTGGATTTAAAGTGAGCATCTTGTTGGTTAGTCATACAAGACAGGGAACGTGTTGGTTTGTTCTTGCAAGCATTGTCTTTTAAAATATTCATAAGAACGCTCTCTCTTACGAAACTGAAGTCTGTAGAATCAGATTTAAGAGCTTGAGAACTTTCCTGAACATGCACTGATTCAGGATCCATATTTGTATTTTCAGTTTGATTTGTTGTACAGTAATCTTTGGAGCTCGATGGAAGTTTTTGGTCTTGTAAATTGAGGTCATTCGAATCAATAGTGGAACTAATTTGACAGGGATTAGGTTCCCCTAAGCAAATAGTTTGAGATTTGTTTACAGTATGGCTAGGAAATGAATATAATTTTTCATTTATTACCTCCGCATCAGTATCAAAATCGAAACTGCCTTGGAACTTTTTATTTTCATTAGGGTTTCCTAAACTACCACATACTGATTGATTTATTTGAGGGTGTGGGTTTGCAGCAGCTGCTGAAAAGACAGGATTTTGTAGTTGACTGAAGTGAGTGACATCATTAAAATATGTGATATGATCATCGAGCTTATTTGAAGAACAGCTTAAAATTTCAGAATAATTTTGGGTACAAGGAATATTATGAGGGAAGAATAAATTGATTTTATTACTAGTAGACTGATTTAAATTTTCATAACAATTCAACTCATTTTCAAAAAGTTTAGTTTCCAAAAACATTTCGTTTGATAAAGTTTTGAAACCTGTTGACGAAAAATCATTGGTGCCTTTTGATTCAAAGGAACCTTCATAGTTTATTTTCTGATTTTTCTCTGTAACCGAGTTGGGATCTTCAGAAAATCGTATGCACTTCTCATTACTCTTCTTTAGATGACGTATTTCAATAGGCCCACTGCTTTTAACGTCAGAAATGGCAAATGTATCAATAATCATCTGTAAAAGCAATCATTAAGTAACCAAACAAATAATAAAGTATAAATATAAATATAGTATATATATATATATATATATATATATATATATATATATATATATATATATATATATATATATATATATATATATATATATATATATATATATATATATATATATATATATATATATATATATATATATATATATATATATATATATATATATATATATATATATATATATATATACGTTAATAATTTCTCAGAAAAAGTTGGAAATGCTGATTTGAGAGTATTTTTATCGGCTTTAAATATTTGAGATAGACTCATTGCCCGAAGCATTATCTAAAATAAAAATAATATTAAAATAAAAATAATATTAAAATAAAAACAATATTAAAATAAAAATAATTAAATCAAAATAATTATATACAAATAATAAATGAAAAGAAATAAAAATTTTATACCTGCGCTACCATCGGGTTTATGAAAGGGAAATTTAAGAGGAGTCGTTCTTGCTAGATATATATATATATATATATATATATATATATATATATATATATATATATATATATATATATATATATATAATATATATATATATATATATATATATATATATATATATATATATATAATATATTATTAGTGTCCCCATAAGATATCTTACCAAAGACATATTACTATCAAGAGTCAAAGAGGGTCTTGCAGAAAGAGAGTTATCAAGTTGAAGCGATTTCTTGGTCAGATTTCCCAAAGAGCGAACGATGGATCCTAACTGAAATTATAGAATACAGATTGTAAATCAATATAGAGTTTTAACAAGTTATTAGAGTAGCGTTAGAAATTGAAGGGAATGAGACTTCAAAACCACTTAGTTTTGTTTTAATTTCATTTAAAATAGAAATTAATAAAATAAAATTTAAATTTTATAATTTTATAAAAAATAAATATAATATTTATATATTTAATATATATATATATAATATATATATATATATATATATATATATATATATATATATATATATTATATATTTTATATATATTATAATTATATATATAATATATATAATATATATATATATATATATATATATATATATATATATATATATATATATATATATATATATATATATATATATATATATATATATATATATATATATATATATATATATATATATTATATATATATATATATATATATATATATATATATTATCCATATCAATGTCTATAATATATATTTTGGGAGGCAGAAATAAATTTTTAAATTAATAATGAAAGAAATTTAAATAAAATGACAGATATTAAAATCTGAAAATTAAAAAGAAAAAGAAAAAAGAAAAAGAAAGAGTAAAAAGATCTAACGTGTTGAATGCTGTGAGCATAGAGGAAATTCATCTTAAATTCATCCTTCTTAAACTGAGCTGATAATGCCACTAGTCGAACTAACGCTTCTATAACTGAACCTCGAAATGTGTACCTGTGAAAGAAGATACAAGTTGTCACTAATACCTAAAATCCTGAAAGCAAAAGCAGAAAAAAAACCTTAAAGTACAACAATTGTGATCACTATCTGTTTACGTTAGATAGTTCCTAGAAAACTTTTTGTTCTATTAAACATGGTATCTAATAAAAACTAAAAAACCCAAGTTAAAGACCTTGTAGAGCCTTTAAGGAAAGAGGAAATTACATTCTTTACTTCCAATTAGACAAAACTTGCAAATTTATGGATAATTAATGATATTAGAGTTACAACTCAGCACTGAAATGGATCAAATCAACAAGTAGTACTCTAATCTTACAGAGATCAAAAGAGAACTAAATGAAACCAATTTACCTTCGCTCTTCGTGTGACGTCACATAGAGTATAACGAAAGATATACTAAATTGCAAGGAAAGCAGAATTAGGTGATGGACCAAATAACCGACAGCATCCTTTTTACGAAGGGCATAGAGAGGCTGAAGAAGAACGCAAGTGTTCTCATCTAAAATTATATCAGCCCAACCTTTTCGAAGACTTGCACCCGAGTTCCCCAGATTTCTAATGTAGCTATATATATATATATATATATATATATATATATATATATATATATATATATATATATATATATATATATATATATATATTATATATATATATATATATATAATATATATATTCCGACATTTTGTTACCCACATTTATATAAAAGAAAAGAAATAAATTAGTCCTGTTCTTTTCGTAATAAAATAATAATAATAATAATAATAATAATAATAATAATAATAATAATAATAATAATAATAATAATAATAATAATAATGATAATAATAATAACCTGGGACCTCTTTCTATGAACTCTATATTGAATAACGATGTGAGAGTATAGTGAATCTCAGAATCATCAATGACCCTTTCTGAAGCGATGAACGAGAACACTTCCATTTCGTCTTTCTGAGTTACTTCTGCATTTGATACTGAAATTTGTAAGTCAAAATGTTGTTTTAATATAAGTCAAACCTTCAATTCTTTTAAAATTCAACTGGACTAAAAGATAATTAATCTAACATAGAATGAACATGGGTATACAAAATATTATATTTGTTCATTGATGTGTGAGGAAATAAAGGGTTAAAAAACAAGTTACAAAGACAAAAGAAAAAAAAAAAAAAAATTCTTTATTTTCTTCGTATAATTATTATACTTAAAATTTTTTATTTTATATATATATATATATATATATATATATATATATATATATATATATATATATATATATATATATATATATATATATATATATATATATATATATATATATATATATATATATATATATATATATATATATATATATATATATATACCATTTCTTTTTTCCGTTTCTGTTTCGTTTGGATGCTGGGAAGAAAGAAAGAGGAATTTGATATTTTGACGTAAACATTGTTTTGCAAAAGGTGAAACGTGCATAGACTTGTTCTCCCATTCGACCACCAACGAGAAAAGTGTCAGAGGTAGGCCATGTTTGATTCCAGTGTAAGTTGAAGGATCAGCAGAGAGGACCATTATTACTACTTTATCAAGGCTATCAGAAAAGGTTTAACAACATCATTTTTATACAGTGGAATCATACACTCTTAAAAATATTAAAATAAATTTTCAAATATAACCAAAAATACAAAAATACTAATTCAAGAATATCAATGATTAAAACATAATATTTTCTTGAACTCAAGGTGCAATAAATGCAAAGGTTGCTCATACACCATAACGAAAATTATATTATTATTATTTCAATTTTAAATATCTTACATGTCAAAAAACTTATCATAATCCATTTCCTTCCATTCATGAATATGCATCACTGTGTCACCAAAAGCTTTCTTCAATTCTTTGGCGATCGATTCTCCTTCTTGAGGAGCTACTACGAGCACCTAAACAAAATGTATAAAAGATTTCATTAAATTAGCATATATATATAATATATAATATATATATTTATATATTATATATATAATATATATATATATATATATATTATATATATATATATATATATAATATATATATATATATATATTATATTATTATATATATTGTGTGTGTGTGTGTGTGTGTGTGTGTGTGTGTGTGTGTGAGAAAAGCGGGAGAAATATTTAAACAAAGTAAATATGTATCTTTTATCAAACTTAAAAAAAAATAAGTTTATATTCAAATTGGTAAATTGACCTTCAAAGTGTGTGTGTGTGTGTGTGTGTGTGTGTGTGTGTGTGTGTGTGTGTGTGTGTGTGTGTGTGTGTGTGTGTGCCATGTCAAATTTATCTCTTTTACATGTTTATGTTTATTTTTTCAATGCATATGAGAACGTGCACATTTTCACATACAGAACAACACAATGAAAGTTAGGACCTATAAAGATTTGTTGAGTTACTTGAGTATGCTAACTTTCTTGAAAGTTTCATTATATTAATGAGCTCTTCCGTCGCATACTTCCTTCATTGAGAAGAGCTCGTGGGACACCACTTTCTACACAGTCTCATTTAATATGTTTTCATTCAAAAGAGTTTCGTAAATTTAACTTTTATAGTTATAATATATTTACATTTAATTTTAGTTAGGTTTACTTTTGAATTACTGATTAGAGGTCTGCTGTGGGTGTGGTGGGTGAGGGACGCTTGAACAATGTATCCTTGACAAAAAATTAAGGGACAAACGCATTACTTTAGGTAACCAAAACTGGGAGAGAAAAAGGTGAAGAACGTTATCGGCTTTAAATGTTTAACACTCTCGAATCCAATGGAAAATTACGAATAGTTTGGGAAATCAAAGTTTAAGAAAAAGAAATCATAAATAAAAAATAAATATATAAATAAATAAATAAATAAATATTTTTTTTAAAAAATTTTTTTTAAAAAATAAAAAAAAAAAAATATATATAATATATATATATATATATATATATATATATATATATATATATATATATATATATATATATATATATATATATATATATAATATATATATATATATATATATATAATATATATATATATATATATATATATATATACCTTGCAATCTGAATAGAATTCAGAATTCCAAAGTTTCAGCTTAGAGATTTCATTTCGTATTGCAGTAATTTTTGGATGAATTAATTGTTGAGTGGAAAGACGATTTTGATAACCAACCATCAAATTAATTAGCTTATCATATTCATCTATATATATATATATATATATATATATATATATATATATATATATATATATATATATATATATATATATATATATATATATATATATATATATATATATATATATATATATATATATATATATATATATATATATATATTCTCCAATTTAAATGTATCATTATTTAGTTAATGAATATTAAAGTTCAAGACATCTGTAATATCAAAATATCCTAATGAAACAAAAATAGGATACCAGTGGGGAAACCAGGGATAATATCAGGGTTTAAAGTTCTTTAGATGCTAAGAAAATCCTTTAAATGATCAGTTTTTTTTTTTTTTTTTTTTTTTTTAAATTTTTTATGTGTTTGTAAGTACAGATAGTTATTTGTTTCATTTTATTTTATTTTATTTTTTGAACAGATCTGAAGAGCATATTTCATTTTTGTCTACCAAGAAAGTGATACCATATATGATCCTTCTCGCGCTTCGCAGTTTACTCTTTTCACCTATGTCAGTCAGGTCACATGACTATTTCCAATTTGATTGGTAGATAATGAAATTAAGAAGCTCTTCCATTCTTCATTTTATTTTTCTATTAGCATAAAATCAGGAAACTAAGTTACTTTTTTAATTAACATTTACTGTAAAATGGTGAATTTTCCTTTCAGTGAAGCTATAGTGATAATGAAAATAGGTATTACTGCTAGATGTTTCACCTAGGAAGATTGATGGAAAGAAGGCTATTCGTTTAATACGTTATTCGAAGAAAGAATGAAACATTAAAACCTTGTAATTTTAAACTACTTGATTGTTTGTTTAGTAAAAGTAGAAAAAGGATTGGCATAATTGGACAATTACCAAAAACAAAAAAAATACCTTTACAAATTGATCATCAGTTTATTAGGAGAGAGATTTTTTGTGATAATATCCTAAAATGTATTATTCAACAAGTGAGATTATTCCCAAAACACAAACGAAATATTTTAAAAGCAATGAAGAACTGAAAATGAAAGTATGCTTTACATTTTTTTGTTCTGCTTTTCGTAAATGTGTGTGTATGTGTGTATTTTTTTTTTTAAAAGATACTTCTATACCATATTTTGAATACTTTAATACAGATTACATTAAGAAGGCCTCAAGAGCGAATTAAAAATAACTAAAAAACCCCGAACTCAAGCAAAAATATCGTAAACACTATTAACCCCTGGAGCTACTACCACTCGTACAGCCACCTACCATGGTAAATATGTTGCTAACTCTACACCCCATCATTTTCATTTGTATTTAAATACGTGAAAAGAAAATTATCGATATAGATATTACATATCTTGGCTTTTTTTCCTGCTCCAACCCTTGTAGTTCTACGACTACAAGGTACTTATTGTTCATAGAGTTCCTTTTACCTATTCACAGAGACTCTTCCCAGGTCTTTATAACAATTTTGATAGTATTGATAATAAATTTTCCAAGAATAAATTCACCTTCCCTGAAACAACTCTACAGTGACTGGTCAGTTTGTTAATTGAAGTAGTTGCTAATGACGTAGGCAATGACGAGTAGGTAAACCCCACGGAACTCTTCTCACCGTGACTTAAACGAGTTAGTCCATTTTTTTTTAATCACCGGAAATTCTAGTCATACTATTTATCTGAAGAATGTTCCTCTTATGAGAATGTATAATTTTATATCTCTATCATAGTTTAGCATAGATAACAGATACACAAACAAACATTTTTAATTATCGATTTAAGTAAAACAAAGAATATATATATATATATATATATATATATATATATATATATATATATATATATATATATATATATATATATATATATATATATATATATATATATATATATATATATATATATATATATATATATATATATCAGAGGTGGGCGCTCAAATTTTAAACTTTAGAACTCAAACTCAAAAGCGCAATTTGGAAAAACTTAGTGCGCAACCGTAAAAGCGAGAATTTTTTCAAAAACTGTCCGCAAACGCAAAAGCGCACATGTCCGCAAATAAAAAAATTTTTTAAAGTTCAAATTTAGGAGAGCAAAAAAAAAAAAAATAATAATAATAATAATAAAAAAACAGCGCAAGTATGTAAAGATGAATTATTTTTAAATTTTATTTGAAAGATGCAAATATATAACAAAAAACGAGAAAGATTTTGAACATATTTATTCAATTATCTATGATCTCTTCTTCCTCGTAGCTCTCCTCTTGCATTCTGAACAGGGTCAAATTCCCTTTCATAAAGATAAATTTTTCAAAATTGCTGGATGCTATGGCTGCCCTCTTTAGTCTTAAAATGTCAGAGCCTTGACTAAACAACCTCTCCAGGGCCGCTGAGCTAGCTAATATGGTATTATACTTAATAAACAAGTCCTATCCAGACCTTCCTGGTTATTCAAACGGAAACAGGTTCCTAGTGAGAGAGGTATATAACACTTTATTTCCTCCAATATCTTCGTCTTGACAGCTGGGTACTTCCCCTCATTTAACCTACGTACCACTCTGAGTTTGAAGTGAGGGTGCAGGGGTGTTGCCATAATCAAATCAAAATCATCAAAGATACTGCTGAATATCGGTTCAAAGCAAAAGCGCAAAAGTAAATTTGCGCTTTTGCGCTCTTAAAAAAGATACTGAGCGCAAATGCAAAAGCGCAAATTTGCGCTTATGCCCACCTCTTATATATATATATATATATATATATATATATATATATATATATATATATATATATATATATATATATATATATATATATATATATATATATATATATATATATATATTATTTTGCGCACAAACACCTTTTCCTGCATTTTAGTGAGGTAGTGTCAGCTACAGATTAGCCATCTTACCAATCCTCATCTGTGAACAGAAGAAAATTTTAATCGGTTACAGAATGTTTCCAACCCCTGGAAACTGCATGTTTACCACCCTTCTTATCGACCCATGCCAATGACGCAGATTTGGAGAAATATCACCACTGTACATTAATACCTATCTATTTCTTATGGTATCACACGACTAAGCAGTTCTTTATATTAGCTCAGATTTCAATTGAAGAATTTAATTTAAAAAAAAAAGAAAAAAAGATAAATTAAAAACAATAATAAACTGATTCAGATTCATCTGAACTTAATCATTATCAAAATTGGTTTCCACTTGTTAGGTTAAGAAACGTTAGTTGAAATCACCGTGTTAACTTAATGTGGTGAACTGATTAAAAAAAAAAAGAAAAAGAAAATGCATTGGTTGGCAACGTGGTCAATTAGATAATTAGAAAATATTTGTCCTTCATTTATATACTTTTCTGTTCTGATGATATATATATATATATATATATATATATATATATATATATATATATATATATATATATATATATATATATATATATATATATATATATATATATATATATATATATATATATATATATAAGGGATACTATTATTAATTTTATTGAATGATTTAAATATATTTCAGCGGCATTAAATCTATGAAATTACGAAGATAACTATTGATAAGAAGTGAACCCTCATAATTCTACATCTACAAATGAAACAATTCTATGCAAATGTTGAAAACAATAAATATTAATACACATAAAAAAAGCATAGTTAATCGTATAAATATGTATTTATTTAAAATATTATGAGAAAAACAAAATAATTTAAATTCAAACTCTTATCTGTAGAAGATAATAGGTCTTTATCTGTTGTGTATGATTTTTTTCAGGGCTTTTTTTTCCCAAGTAACTCCAACATATGACGATAATGAGAGATCATCATCAGTCCCTTATAGCAAGTAGTATTATTTGTTGAATGGTTTGTGGTATATATAAATAACATATAGGTCTGGTGATTATAAAAAATAAGGTTAAATATCTTTCGTCAATAAGCTAGAAAGATGTGAGTATTTACAGCTACTTGATATTTATTGGTTTTATATTATCAGTTAAGTTTAATTTTTAAGTGTACAATTGCATAATAAGGGATTATCTTGAGGGGTATGCACTTGCAATTTTAATTACGAAAAGGGACCAACACAATCTACCAAAATTTTAAATTATGTTTAAAAATGTTTGTAATTACAGATAAACTATTTTCCAAGTTAACCAATTTTTATTTTTTTATTTATTTTTAACGGTTATTGAGAAAAAAATTTGCGATGGGTTTTGCAGGGCTCTTGGAGGAAGCGAGTTTGAGAATGGATATGAAGAAAATAGTGATTATGAGTGTTAACTGGTAGAGAGTTATTGATAGTGAGAGAGTAAAAATTGTGGATTAGTTTAAGTATCTGGGCGGAGTCTTTACGAAGAGTGGAGAATCCTTGCAAAATAGAGGAGAGAATAGATAAATATGGTAGAACAGTATGAGCGTTATGTCCTATGATTATAGACCAATTTGTAGATTTAAAAGTGAGGAATATTTTTAACAACATATTAACTCCCATACTGATACATTGGACATGGAGTTGCAAAGCCAAGAAGGAAAAGAGGATTGGTATAGCGGAGATGGTGTTGAGAGCTATTTAAGAAAAACGAGAAGGGACAGAGTAAGGAAAGACTGGGTGGGAGAAAAGGTGAGGGTTGTGTTTGTGCTGAATAATTCGGATTCAGCAAGGTTGAGGTGGTGGATTCATTTGGAAAAAATGTCAGAGAATAGAGTTGCAAATAGAAGGTGGCGAGGGGGAAACGGAGAAAGAAATGGAGAGACTGTTTAGAGAGAACATTGATTGCCTTCGATGAGTGAACTGGAAAACGATGGAGTTAATTAAGTTAGGACCGCTTGGAAAAAGATGTGCCGCTGACAGGCCATGGACCTACCCAAGGCAGAAGTAAGTGGTTTTATGAGTAAAAGAGATTCGAAAACACTTTACAGAAAAAAAATTCTATTAAAATACTCTGAAGTATTTTTGTCAGAAATTTTATTTGGATGATTTGTTAATCTTTTTGAGTATTTTTAAGGCAATTCAGTTTTCATGTCTGAGAAACAAAAAGGGGAAAAATAGTGATAATATGCCGGATATATATATATATATATATATATATATATATATATATATATATATATATATATATATATATATATATATATATATATATATATATATATATATATATATATATATATATATATATATATATATATATATATATATATATCTTCTGGTGGATAAAGACCAGAGACCTACTGAATTCCACCAGAGTTGGGAAGTAATCAGATGCAGAGTCAATTAATTAATTAAAAACAGAGTTTGAAAGTGTGCAAATGAAAGAAAATTGGGAAAATATATAAAGGGAGTGTGTTACAGAATTTACCAGTAGAGTACATGAAAGACTGAGCAAAGCAGTTAAATCTGGGGGATCAGAAAGTTGGGACAGTGAAAGTATGAGACTGTGTAGAAAGGCGTGTCCCACAAAGTCTTCTCAATGAAGAAGAGTTCGGAAAATGTGTCTGTCACAATAACGATAGTATGTGAAGAGCGACGTAGGAATTCG
>SEYY01005898.1:25000-27500 GCA_009176605.1 Armadillidium nasatum | reverse complement strand
TATATATATATATATATATATATATATATATATATATATATATATATATATATATATATATATATATATATATATATATATATATATATACTGTGTGTGTGTGTGTGTGTAAATCTTTCGATTTTTTTTTTTTTTTTTTTTATTAATTTCGTTATTTTATATTTATAATATATATATAATATAATTATATATATATATATAATATATATATATATATATATATATATATATATATATATATATATATATATATATATATATATATATATATAATATATATATTATATATATATATATATATATATATATATATATTATATATTTAACATCAAATCTTATCCGCTTATTTCTTCAGGTGATAATAAATTGGCATATTCTCTAAGTCTTTTCAATTCACCATCCTATTATTATTATTATTATTATTATTATTATTATTATTATTATTATTATTATTCTAAGATTAAACGAAGAGATGTCGTTGTTTGACTTGATGTTTGGCTCTGTACCAGAGATTTCAACGGTGGCAGCCCCTTACGCTCCTCCAATAAATTTTAATACAAGTCACGTTAGTCCAATGGTGCACCACCACATTCATGATTTAACCCATGAAAATATGGAAGAGGAAGAAGAGGAGGAAGAGGAGAAAACGTTACCTACGAATCATTCACGTCATGGAGGGAATAAGGTGTTGGAAAGTAATATAAGAAAGCACAAATACAATCATACTTACTTGGATCACATCGATGAAATGCCTGAAGAACTTCAAGATTTTATTAATGAACACTACAATGGGAATTTCGTGATGGAGTCTATATCTCCAGACGCCAACTTAACTTTTATGAATGGAACAAACAATGTAACAATGGGTGAATTCGACTCATGGCCTCAGTGGAAGAAAACGCTCGATGTTGTTACCAAATACGTTTTAACATTTAACGTACTAGGAACGATGCTTGGGATGGGATGTGCCATATACTGGAGAGAAGTAAGTCTAAGTTCTATTTTATAACAAAAATGATAAAAGTTATAAAATTTAACAAACTAAAAGTTTTTTATGTTTGTTGATAAACTTTTTAAGGAATTTTCCTTTATAGGTTGTTAGCAACATGTGGCCTCCAATTGGAATACTTATCGGGATGGTTGGTCAATTTATCGTCCTACCCGCCACAGGATTTGGATTTTCAGTCTTATTTAAGCTAAAACCCTATGAAGCCCTTGGGGCTCTAATAGTATCGTGTAGTCCTGGTGGTTCTTTCTCCAATTTCTTTACCTACTGGGTTGAAGGAGATTTGGCGCTCAGGTATTAAGTACAACAGATTATTTAACATTTTGTTATTTTTTATTAGTGTTGTTTTGAGACAATAAAGTAAGAAAATTGAATTATCATGACTCTACGATTATAGCAGGAGCCATTCTTTGACACTAAGTAGCAGTATTTTAAATCTTTTCACAGTATAGTCATGACTGCTTGTTCTTCAATCATAGCGTTTGGAGGTATGCCTCTAAATTTTTGGTTGTATTCTTCGTACTACCTTGGAAGCAAAGCCAGTGATATCGTTATTCCTTATATGAGTATCTTCAAAGCTTTGGCTTTTATATGTGGACCAGTTGTAGTAGGAATGGTTATTCGACATTTTAGTCAAAAGATTGCAAAAGTTATTACTCAGGTAAGACAACGCAATGACGTAAATATAAGTAATGATAATTTTTTCTATCATTATATGATGTATCAGTATATATACTATATTATTATAAAACCGACAGATATTCAGTATAGTCGCCTATGCTGGGTTTATATTCGTCCTTGTTAGCTGGATCTTTCTCTACTGGAAAGTCTTCACCACTGCAACCCCACTTATTTACGCGGGAGCGGTTTTATTACCAGTAACAGGATTTACAGCTGCCTATATTGTCGCCTTTATTTTTAGAAGGGTAAGAATATAAATGTTTTCAGTTTTCAAATCATTTCAATATTTAAAGAATATTTTACAATAATTTCAAGCGATAATACATTAGAATGAATTCTTTACAGACACACAAAATTTGCAGAACCATAGGAATCGAAACGGGTTCTCAGAACATGCCAGTTGCTCTAAGCATCATTTTCCTATCCTTCGATGATCAAGAGGTGAATTTAAATTTTTTTTATGTTAATCAAGTTTTTTCATATGAATTTAAAAACTTTTTTTTTATGTTATTATTTTTAACTTCCTCATAAACTTTTTATCTACCCGGATAAATCAAGCTCATGTACAGTTCCTACGCAAAAAAAAGTACTTTTAATAATAAAATTATTATCTGTTGTGGTGACTTATTCTCAATGTGACGTATCAATACAAATATCGAAGCGTATAGCTAATAGAGTATAGCGAATTCACCTATCATGGTTTTTAAATTTTATTAGCCAGATCCTTTTTTTGACTACATAATACAAATCAAGGCCCTCCAATATTTTAAATAATAATAATAATAATAAATTTCAGGCCACATCGAAAATGTT
>SEYY01005898.1:0-20000 GCA_009176605.1 Armadillidium nasatum | reverse complement strand
GTTTATAGAATTTTTAGATGTATTGTCTTTAGCAGAAACTTGGTCAGTCTCTACTACCTTTTGCATTTCGTTTTTGGAATTCAATTCAATAGCAGAGGGTTGTTGACTTTCATAAGTAGTATTGTGAGTAAGCGTCTTGAGTCTACTAAAATCGTAGTTTTTGAACAAAGTACTGGGAAGTAATCTTTGTTGGTGTTCTAAAGCGGCGCCTAATTCTAATGAAGAAGTTTGTTCAAATACTTGAGATTTAACAAGAGTATCCTTTGTACTATCATTTTGGCATTGGTTTGATGAATAAGAAATATCACTTGCTGTAAATCCAATAGATTTATCAACATTCTTAGCTACATCTTGCTTGTCCCTTAACATATAACCGTTGTCAACCGAAATATCTCTTATGTTCGATATCTCTGAAATATTGTCACCTTTTTCTTTGTCTGTTGTATCGGTTAAAAGACTATTTTCAGGAGAATTGCAAGATTTAGCAGTTTCGTTGATTTTTAGAATTCTTACTTCGTCTTCATTACAAGTAACCTTAAGGGAATCTTCGTTAGCTATTAATGTATCATGAGTGTTTCTTTTAATTTCATTAACAGTTTTCAAGGAGAAGGTCCTAAGTTTGTTAAATTCACAATTTTTAAAAACTTTATTGGGAAGAGAAAGATTGAAGAATTTACAGCGAGATTTTGAGCTATCTGAATTGTTTAAGTTATTAGAGCCAAAAATATTTAAGGAATTTTCATTTTTTTTATTTTCTTCTGGGATATTATGTTTCTTCATAGTGTGATTGCTAACCTCCTCGCCTAATGTATTTTTATCTGGAGATACAGAACTCCAGGAATTTCCATCCGTTTTGCGGTTATCTTTTCTACAATCAGGATTGTTATCAAAAATAAAATCAATACTAGGTAATTCAGTATTAGTTTTAGTATTTGTCATAAATAGTTTATCATCCTCATTTTTACTACTTGATATTACTTTACACTTTGATTCAAGGCAAGCAACTTTTTGGCAATTTTTTACACCACAATCTCTCAAATTTTGAAAATCTTCCTCGATATTTTGAATATCTTGGCCTGAAGAATGGTTCTCAGTGTCCACTACAGTTTCTTTATTTTCCAATTGGGCAAGATTAATCTGAGAGTCAGTATTAAGGTTTTTATCGGAATTCTTTATATTTTCTTCATCATTCTTAATCAATATGTTTTCATCTGTTTCTCTTATTTGAGTGCAATTTGATGTTTCACTAATACTTTTTTCATCGTTTCTTTCACTCGCAATGTTATTAAAATTTGATGGAAATAAATTCTTTATTTTGGGTGAGGTAACGTTACGAGAAACCTCTTTCATTATGGAATTGCAAATTTCTTTTAATTTAGGAACTATATATGAAGTTGAAAGCAAAATTTTTGAATGCTTGTTATGTAATTTTTCATATTCTGAATTATCTGCTCGTGACTCTGCTGGTATTTCAATATTTCGATTATTAGAGGGTGCATCTTTATTGAATAAACTTAGCAAATCTGGGAGTTCATCACAGGAATCCTCTTGAGGTTTGTTAAGCTTTTTATCTTTTTCACCACTCAAATTCACAGATTCAATACTCGATTCCTCAATCACGACTACCTGAGATTTTTCATGTCCTATTTTTTCCAGACAAGTGGATGTTCGAAGATCGGCTGATAAAGTTTCTACAGCGTTTGTATTATCCATTATCTCATTTGGGTTTCTCACTGAGGAACTTGCTATATTGGCTGATTCAAAGTCATCGAGTTTTGAAGCTTCCTTTAAAAGGTCTTCAAATATAATTGTTGAGCAATCACTCAAATTTTCTTCGTCTTTATATTCATCATTATCTGCATGGAAAATATTTTCTCTTTCTTTATTTAAGCAATAATTTTCAGTCCTAGTTTCATTTAAACACGAAGAAATGGAATGAGTTTTACTATTACCTTTGACTTTCAGTTTACCTTCATTTTGAGGAAGTAAAATTTTTTCTTCCTGTGTTGGTAAAAAACTACAAAAATCAAGAGATGATTCTGGTGATAATAAAGTAAAATCAGGAGAGTTTATTTCTTTGAACTTATTTGAAATATTTATATCTTGTTCCGTCAAGAGTGACTTCTGTTCTCTGTTATTAACAAGAACAGGTTTTTTGGATGCCCCGAAATCCTCCTCCTGATGATCAGAAAAGCTAGAAAATCTTCTAAAATTGTAGTTAGAGTTTGAACAAGAAGAGCTATAATAATTAACTTCCTCTATGATTTTTTCCTCAATATTATTTTTCCTATTCCTGCAATCGGGCAGAAATATTGATTTTCCTTCCGGGAATAACTGATACAATTGATAGGAGGGTCTAACAGGAGAATCTCCTTTAATTATGACCTCCTCCTCCTCCTCCTCTTTCTCCTCCAACTTTTGACTACTCTTAAACGGTGGATGAAAAAATTTATACGTCTTCTTTACTTCTTTTGGTATTTCATTTACAGTAAAGGAGGTCACTTTCTTAGATATATTTGTTGCTTTTCCAATTTTCTGAAATATATATATATATATATATATATATATATATATATATATATATATATATATATATATATATATATATATATATATATATATATATATATATATATATATATATATATATATATATATATATATATATATATATATATATATATAAGCGTGGGATGACTAGGTAACCTATGCTGGTTAGAGGTTTCTCCATGTACAATCTGATGGAACATATCACGCAGTTAGATGGTATTTTTTTCATAAGATGCCTGTCAACACACACCATTCTCCCTATCTTATTCCTCTTCCTAAAGCTATTTAAGTGTCATTTTTCAAATATTTATCTCTCTCTCTCTTCACAAAGGCTTTTACATATAGTAGTTATCATTCAACTGATAAACATATTTGTGCAATTTCATTAATAATTTTAACCCCTTTATTTGACCAAGTTAACTCCTGTCTATCTCACAAGTTCATATAACATACATACATTAATTTAAAAAGTAACAAAGTCCAAATATTTTCAATAAGCTAACATTAATTGCAGTGAATTTCATGCTATTTTCCATGCTATTATCATACACAAATTAACCATCCTTTATCTTCAAAATTAGAACTTTAACTATGGATTTGTAATAATAATGTACAAGTATTTCATTTTGGATCACTGAAAAGATACTTCGAAAAATTCGATTCCCTATTTCCGAATTCTCTGTGCTTTTTCTGCAACACATTTATTTTCTATACTTCTTCAGTAAGATCAAAAGCAACAATGTCTGTAAAAGTTAGTTTTTTTTTGTTTTTTTTGTTAGTTAATTTTGAACTGAGATAGAAAAATGGCCTTTCAAAATTGAAATACTTCAAGAGTCTCTCATTCTCCCTCAATACTACAAATGCTAGATGAACAAATTCAAATCAAGATGTCGGAGTCATTACAATTTAATGATGGTTTAAAAGTGACTAAAATAAATAATTGCTTTAGAAAACCAAAGTCGAAACCCCAATTTGCTGTCCCCTTTTTCACAGGAATATCTTAAATTTGAAAAAAAAATATCTATGTTAGAAGTAATTTACATATTTTCACGAAATAATAATTACAAGAACAATAATTTCTAAAGAGAGATTTATTTATTTATTGTAGTTATGATATTTATAGTATTTAATGTATTTATAAAATACTTTTTTTTTAAATTGATATTGGAACGTTGATATATTTCGGATAGAAATATGAATTGATTATTTGTAAAAATAATATTTTTTAAAAATGCTTTATCTCAAATTCAGTTGACGTAAAACTTTAATTAATCAGAAAATAATATTGAAAAGCAATAAGAAAGTTTTTTTTTTTTTTTTTTTTTTTGATGGGGGGAGGGATCATTATCAAACATTTTTTTTAATTTACTGCCTTAAAAAAATATTTAAAAATAAAAAAAAAAATTAATAGGAACAAAGAAATTTCATTATTCAATTTTTTTTTCATATTTTAAAGAATAGTCAATTTCTCGCCCTCAATAATTTCTCAAAACTTTACTGAGAGACAACACATTATTTTATTCTTTTTCAATTTTGGAGTAGATCCTATTTTATTAAATACAATAATATTAATAATATTGTGACCGTCCAGTTCTCTTAAAGGGGAAGGATGCTAGAAGAAAACACGGTGATTTCCTTTGAGCCACAATGTTTCATGCATATATAACAATTCAAATTATTTAATTAAAAAAAAAAAATGTTAATAATAATAATAATAATAATAATAATAATAATAATAATAATAATAATAATAATAATAATAATAATAATAATAATTAATAAATATTATAATATAATAATATATATAAATATAAATATATATATATATATATAATATATATATATATATATATATATATATATATATATATATATATATATATATATATATATATATATATATATATATATATATATATATATATATATATATATATATATATATATATATATATATATATATATATATATATATATATATATATATATATATATATATATATATATATATATATATATATAATATATATTTATTATATATAATATTATATATTATAAATATTATTATTATTATTATTATTATTATTATTATTATTATTATTATTATTATTATTATTATTTGGAGATCTTCAAATATGCTAACAACTCAAAATATTTTAATAAAAATCTGATTACCTTAGTACGTCTACGATGTGGCAGGTTTGTACTTTCAAATTCCATAGAAATATTCTCAATGTTGTCACGGATTATATCATCTCTCGTCCTGTAACGTTTAAAACATTATTATTATTATTATTATTATTATTATTATTATTATTATTATTATTAGTAGTAGTAGTAGTAGTAGTAGTAGTAGTAGTAGTAGTAAATTACTATCGCTACTTTTAATGCTATTGTGGATCCTATTTTCAATTTTTATTTTTTGAAAGGAAACTTAAGTGCAGGTGTGGATTAATATTCGAGTTTGTCTTTGAAACCATAGTTGGTCTCCTACACCCAATTTTTCTCCTCATGTATAGAAAAGACATTCAATGTACAACATAACTTTTGAAAACAAATATTTTGTAAGAATGGTAAGAATATTATTATTATTCAAAAAAAATATATATTATAGGATGTCAAACATTTAAACTTTGTAAATAAAATTCTACTCAATAATAAATCAATTACAAAAGAAATGAAGACGCGGTGTAAAGATTTTAAGCCTTTGACTAATAAATGACAAAAGTATGAAAGGGTCGAGTAATCTCGTACTAAATTGAGCTCAATCTCCAATGTTCTTGACAAGGGAAAGGTATTCTTAATAGAAGGTTTTTACTACCTATGCAACAGAAACCAATTGTGCAGATCTGGTATCCGAAAACAGGAGCCGAAAGGTTTTAGGCAAAGCCGTAGGTTAAATCTTTTTTTTTTTTTTTTTCGAAACAATAAAAGTGAAATCGAATCCAAAAACGGAATCACAACCGGTAAAACATAAAAAATATATATTTTTTTTTTTAAACAAAAAACCATTTCCAAACCACTGCCAAACATCAAAAATCTGCCTCAAATATTGGTTATATAAGTCACATTTTTGAATTTTCAGGAGATTACAAGATTTATGTATTTTATCTTACAAATAATATAAAATTTATTTCGTTTTTCTCTCTCTCTCTCTAATAATAATAATAATTTTATAGCATTATATAGGTCGTGTGAAGTGCAAAAATTGAAAATAGCGGAGGCATTTTACATTAAGAACCGTAGACCTGATATTAATATAAAATTTAATGAATTGATGAAACTTAATAATTTGAATTGATTAATTGCAAAATGCATGCTTTAAATCTAAATCACACTCATTCATTATGAAAGAACTTCCTCTGAAGATGTCTCAAGTGCAGAGACGAAACGCGTCAGGAAATATAATAAATATACTTTCTACTTCTGCTGTAGATTGTTTTCAAGAATAATTTTAAAGAAGTTAAACTATATTCAAAAATAGCTTTTTAGAGATTTGGAATCCAAATGTAGATCCTTTATTAAATCAAAAGCTGATATTGAGTTCCTAAATAATGATAATAATAATAATAATAATAATAATAATAATAATAATAATAATAATAATAATAATAATAATAATAATAATAATAATTGATTAATTGATTATATTTATTTTAAAAGAAAAGCAATTTATAACTATATCCTACTCTTTTATAACAAAATAAAAAACATTTATTTATTTAGAGAGGATATATATATATATATATATATATATATATATATATATATATATATATATATATATATATATATATATATATATATATATATATATATATATATATATATATATATATATATATATATATATAATAATATAAATATCGGAATATAAAAATTACCGATACCGATACCTAAAAATATGCCGAAATTGCCGATACTACTACCGATACCGATACTTTACTCCTTATTCAAAAATTTTGCCGATACCGATACAGTATCGGAAAATATGCCGATACTTGCCGATACCGATACCGATATAAATATATATATATATATATATATATATATATATATATATATATATATATATATATATATATATATATATATATATATATATATATATATATATATATATATATATATATATATATATATATATATATATATATATATATATATATATATATATAATATTACTTACACAGAAACTCTTCTCTTGAGAGTCTTGTCTGTACTACCCCAAGAATCTTCAAAACGAGGGAATGGAATGAAATTCAGTTCATTATTTTTGAGTCCTTTATTTGACCTGACCGGGTAATAGGGATATTATAATGTTTAAATTAAAATCTTGCAGCGTTTATTACATAATATATATATATATATATATATATATATATATATATATATATATATATATATATATATATATATATATATATATATATATATATATATATATATATATATATATATATATATATATATATATATATATATATATATAATAAAAAAAATATTAATTAAAAACGCTAATACATAAAACAACAAAAAAAAATTTAATATATAAAATATAAAATTAAAAATGAATAAAAAAAAAATTAGAAAAGATGTAAAAAAAAAAAATTCTAATAAAATGAAAAAAAATAAAAAATAAAAAAAGCACACAAACTTACGCAGCTCCATCATCATTTTCAGACATTTTCCTTTTTCGTGCGGAATTGGGCGGCATCGTCGAATTGAAAATTTCAACTGAAGGTTCCCCTTCTTCAATACTTTCCTTGGAGGACGAAGGAAATAACGCCTCTGTACGTTTTTTATAGTCGTAACGAATACTCGCTTCTAAATAATACGTTCTGAAGGATTTCTGTTCATTGCTCAAGAAAAGGTTTCGTGACGTTGTATCTAATTGCTGAAGATCCTTCTGCAAGGTTCTTCCCATGATACGATCGAAAATTCCGTTATTGAGTAAGGAATCAACGACGCCACATTCAGAAACATTTTCATTCGTCTGTATATATATATATATATATATATATATATATATATATATATATATATATATATATATATATATATATATATATATATATATATATATATATATATATATATATATATATATATATATATATATATATATATATATATATATATATATATATATATATATATATATATAAACGCCGTGTATCGGGACATGTTGGCCTTTAATTTGACCAGATTTCTGATTTTCTCCCAAACTCTGGTAGAAATTTTAATATGCACCTGTGCATTTTTACACCAGAGGTATATATATATATATATATATATATATATATATATATATATATATATATATATATATATATATATATATATATATATATATATATATATATATATATATATATATATATATATATATATCAGGGTTGCATGGTTTTAACCAGATGGTTTAAACCAATTGGTTTTTTTGGTTTAAACCAATTTTTTTATTTTTTTTTTTTTTTTTTTTTTTTTTTTTTTTTTTTTTTTTTATTAATATTTATATACAAACTATATAAATACATATATATATATATATATATATATATATATATATATATATATATATATATATATATATATATATATATATATATATATATATATATTATATATATATATATATATATATATATATATATATATATATATGACTGATTTTTCAGAAAATTCTGAATATATAATATATATATATATATATATATATATATATATATATATATATATATATATATATATATATATATATATATATATATATATATATATATATATATATATATTATTTTATTTTATTTTACCCCTCACCTTTCCCACTCTCGTGGGGTGGTGCCCGTCACAGTTCGTTTACACCCCCTCATCCACACTCTATCTCCCTTCCCCCTCACCATGCCCTCCATCTCACTCTGTTCTCCGTGACTCTCCTACCTTCGTCCACATTCAAACCTCCCCCCCTAATATCTCCCCTACCCTTCCCCCTTCCTCCCTCTACCTCGGATCTCATCACTCTTCCCACCATCCTATTCTCATCCATTCTACACATATGCCCAAACAATCTTAATACACCCTCTTCCACTCTGCCTACTATTCCCCTCTTCCATCCACACATCTCTCTTATTCTTTCATTCCTGATTCTATCTACCCTCCTTAACCCACACATAGCCCTCAATCCTTTCATTTCAAAAACTTCTAATCTTTTCCTAATCTGAGCATTCATCACCCATAAATTGCAGATGGCAGACTCATACTCTCAAACATTCTTACCTTTATTTCCTTTATTCTCCCTTCTTCCATACTCCCTCAGTCCCCCCATCACTTTCATTCCTTCAATCACTCTATTCTTTATTTTCCCATCCATTCCCCTTTTCCCTCCACTAGCATTCCCAGATATTTAAACTCTTCTACTTCCTCAAATTTCTCTCCCCCACCTTGACACCCCCCATTCCTCCCCTCTTATTGCCTCAACCCTGCTCCCAATCCTCATTACTTTACCTTTGATGAGTTTACCCTTAGTACTTTCGACACACATTCCCTCACAAATCTCTTCACCAACATTCTCAGCTTCTCCCCAAAGATTCGGCAACTAACACAGTATCATCCAGCAAACAACAAGACACTTACCTCCTATTCTCCCTCTCCACTTCTTGACCTAATACCCTTCCCTTCCCTCTTCATCCCCCTAACACCACCATCCATTAGCACATCAAACAACCACGGAGACTTAACACACCCCTGCCTCAGTCCAACTCCCACGTTAAACCATTCAGTCAGTTCTCTCCTCACCCTCACCCTCGCTCTACAGTTCTCATAAAATGATTTATTTCCATTCAATAATCTACCTCTCACTCCCCCTTCTTTATAGAACCTCAAACAATTTCCTCCTACAAACTCTATCATGCGCTTTTCCAAATCCATAAAGCATACATACCCCACTCTATCTTTTCTCACTCAAATACTTGCTCCAACTCTTCATTCCACCACTCACTCCCCTTTCTTCTACCATTACCTATTTTTTTTATCCCACACACTCTTCTCGCAACTTCCACCAATGCTCCCTTCAGTTTACTCCACTCTTCCTCCACCCCTTCCACCTCACCTCCCCTAACCTCCTCCCATTTCTCCCTTATCCCTCTTGTGTATTCTCCTCTCTTCTCCTCATCTTCTAACCTCTCCACCCGTACTATCTCCACCACCCTCCCTCTCCCTCCCACTTTCTCCCAACCTCCTTTAGCTTTTATTTTCGCCACCACCAAATAATGGTCCGAAATACCCATAGCAGTTCACCTCAGCAAGTTGACATCCAACAACCTATTCCTCCATTCCCAGCTCACACACACAAAATCCAACAATCCCCTTTGTCCATTCACACCACTCACCCAGGTATATTTATGATTTTCTTTCTTTTCAATATATATTATATATATATTATATATATATATATATATATATATATATATATATATATATATATATATATATATATATATATATATATATATATATATATATATATATATATATAATTTCATGTCACAAATTTACATTATTTTTAAAAAATTCAAATTTATTTTTTACTTCATTTCAATCATTTTGTTACTGTTCTATATAAAAAAATATATTGCATTTTTCATTATTCATTAGTCATTTCACCTATTGATTCATTATTGTAATAAAAAACAAAAAAACCAAAATAACCAAAAAAACCTGGTTTTTATTGGTTTTTTAAAAAAAACCATTGGTTTTTGGTTTTTTTAAAAAAACCATGGTTTTTTTCTACCCTGATATATATATATATATATATATATATATATATATATATATATATATATATATATATATATAGTATATATATATATATATATATATATATATATATATATATATATATATATATATATATATATATATATATCGCAAACTTAAAAATAGCCAGAAATATAAAATTGTTCAAGAATATTAAATTTTATTGGCTAACACGAAAAATATTTAATATTTTATTGAAGTTTTTCCAATTGAAGGCTATTATATTTTGAACTGAATCCAAATATTAAATCCGAAAGTTTTAACTTGGGCCATTCTTTTTTGTGAGGTTTTCAGTTCCTTCATTTCTATCTCTGATATTCCTGGTCAGTAAATAAATGGAAGGATCAGAAAGCAGTTTCTTATCAAATATGTTTCTAAGTGGATTGAGTTTAAAAGAGCTTTCAGAACTTTTAAGCGATGTCTATTTATTTCATTTTAATAGAAATATTTTCCGTCCATGTGAACAACTTCCAACCTCTTTCTTACTTTTTTTTTTTTATATATATATATATATATATATATATATATATATATATATATATATATATATATATATATATATATATATATATATATATATATATATATATATATATATATATATATATATATATATATTATGTCTCCTCTGGTGGACAAAGGTCAGAGGCCTACCTATTTCCAACAGAGTCGGGAAAATGTCAAAAATCTGGTCGCTAATGGCCGACGTAACCGATACACGGCCTTTAAAAGTGTGCAAGTCAAAGAAAGTTGGAAAAACAGATAAAGGGAGTGCGTTCCAGGCTTTACCTGTAGAGTACATGTAAGATTGAGCATAGCTGTTAAGTCTGGGGTCGGAGAGTTGGACAGAGAAAGGATGAGACTGTGTAGAAAGTCGTGACGCACGAGCCTTTCTCAATGGAGGAGGTATGTGACTGGAGAATTCAGAAAAACAGTGTCCGTTGTAATGGCGAAAGTACAGAGAGAGTGAAGAAACAATTCGACAAGCAGAAAATGATTGGAGAGAGTTAGTAAGAGCAAAAGAGTTTATAAGGCGAAAAGTCCAAGACTCCACCTTTTAGAGAAGAGTTGTACGTGTGGAACCACCCCAGATGTGTGAGGCTTACTCCATACAGAGGCGAACAACACCCCTGTAAAAAGCAATCAACTTGGGTGGCGTAAAAAAATCACAAAGGCGCCTCAGAACGCCCAACCTCTTAGAAGCTTGTTTAGAAAGAGAAGTAATGTGACCCTTCAAAGAAAGATTATGAGAAAAAGAGACACTGAGAATATTAAGTACAGATGAAGGTTTGAGTTGTGTGCTTTTGAAGAAGATATCATAGTTGTGTGGAAGGTTGTGTCGAGTAGAAAAATGGAGGATTTGAGTTTTGAGGCATTGAAAACGACCATATTTTTACTGTACAAATTGAAATGCCGGAAAGATCAGAGGTCAGTTGCTCCAAAGCTACCCTTCTTGCATCAATTAACTGCTGTTGGGAGGGTCGTCTTTCAAACTGAAAGAAGTAATGGAGGGTTAATCATCGGCATAGGAGTGGATAGGAGACGAAATATATATATATATAGAGAGAAGGTCATAGATGAAAATTAGAGAAAGAGTTGGGAATAGGACAGATTCTTGAGGAACACCACTATTTATAAATTTAAAGGAAGAATGGTGGCCGTCTACAGCGGCTGCTATAGAACGACCATAAAGATCAGAGAGGTCACAGAGAGAAGGATAGATTCCAAAAGAGGGAAGTTTGGAAATCAAAGCTTGTGCCAGATTCTACCGCAAACTATCGATATGTCCAGCACAGCAGTGATAGATTCACCGAAACACCGAAGAGCGAAGGATCAAGAGAGAAAGATCACCGGTAGAGCGTTCTTTACGAAAGCCATACTGGCGATCAGAGATAAGGATATATATATATATATATATATATATATATATATATATATATATATATATATATATATATATATATATATATATATATATATATATATATATATATATATATATATTATTATATATATATATATATATATAAGATTTAGGAACACACATCAGTTCTTTTGTCTCTTTTCTATATACGACTGTGGATCATATGATATACAGTTCACGTCACCTCCTAGCATGAAAAAAATTTGCATAAATCATAATATACTACTATATATATATATATATATATATATATATATATATATATATATATATATATATATATATATATATATATATATATATATATATATATATATATATATATATATATATATATATATATATATATATATATATTTAAACCTGGGTTGGTTTAATAAAAATCAAATTACATAAATCAGATTATTTTTTTTCGTGATATTTCAAAAAGTCATGACTTATTTGATTTTATTGATTTTTTATTTTTTTATTTATTTTTTTTTTTTTTAAATAACGTAACTGTCTTCATATTTTTCAGTTCAAAATATATATCATAAGAGAGATTAAAATCAGAAAATAAATTAACATTAATATAAATTTAGGAATTTTATTGGGCTGAGGAACAAATTTAATCAACGTACAACGATATTTTTTTGCTAAATTATTGAAACCTGCAACTTTTTTTTTTTTTTTTTTTTTTTTTTTTTTTTTTTTCTTTAGATATTTACTGTAAAAGGCGGGTGAGTTATTTAAAATTTATTAACTTTTAAAATTTCAATAAATTTTTTTTAATTTATTTATTTATTTATTTACATTATGCAGTTGTACGAGTAAGACCGTGACGCAACAACCCTAATTAATCACAAATTTCATTTAATTAAAAAAAAATAAAAAATAAATATAAGCATTCTGTATAGTATTTATAAATATTAATTTATTCAAAAAGTTTATTGCAGTTAACTACCACAAAATCTCTTCTTGATATATTATATATATATATATATATATATAATATATAATATATATATATATATATATATATATATATATATATATATATATATATATATATATATATATATATATATATATATATATATATATATTATATATATATATATATATATATATATATATATATATATATATATATATATATATATATATATATATATATATATATATATATAATATATATATATATATATATATATATATACAAAAAATCATAAAAACCCTCAACCCTGATTTAAACCATCTTCTTTTAGTGTGTTTGAAAAACATATTGCCACCTACCTCTCGATCATAGCTTATTCTCACATACTCTCCAACACACGCCCTACCATCTGCGTACGCCATGATATCTCTATCAAGGTCCTGAACTTTTTCCCTCACATCTCATATTGTGGGGTATGCACAAACTTGATGGGCATACGGCTTACCTGCTTTACTCCAGTCATTACAGTAATCTATTCTTTTTTCTCATACCCCATTCTGATGTTACATTCATCGTTTTTATACATTACGCTACAAAGATTTCCTGTCTTCTTATATATATATACCATATAGACTCTCTCCAAACTTTCCCATAATTTTCCTTTGGGTATTAAATCAAAAATGCTTTGTTTTCAGATCAATTAATGTAATGTCCATCTTGATGTACTCCCGTATGTTTTCCTTCGTCATTCTAAATGCAAAAATAAGATTATATGGTACTCCTATTTCTTAGATAACCATATTGGTAATGGTGTTCTACCATTGATCTTAATCTTTTTTTCCAGAATTCTCTCATAGGCCTTCGTTATGTGGTTCATTAATGATTTATTCTATAATTTTAAATCTTCAATATTTCCTTTGACTTTTTAATATAGGTACTACTATTGTTTTTCCCCAACCTTTTCGTATCCTACTACCCCTCCAAGATTTGTTAAAAACACTCAGGACTGCGTCTTTCAATTCTTCTCCTCTCTCTTGTTAGTTTTATGATTACGCCATCTATCTTCACCCGGAGATTTGTTTTCTCATTCTCTTCAAAGCATCCTCCAATATATATATATATATATATATATATATATATATATATATATATATATATATATATATATATATATATATATATATATATATATATATATATATATATATATATATATATATATATATATATATATATATATATGGTAAAGGTATAGAATGTTTTTGAAGTTTCGATGTTTTGAAAATATCGATATTCGAAAATTTATATATCGAAACATCGATATGCCTTCAAATATTATTCTAATTTATTTTATAATTATTATTATTTAGTTTTCTAGTGTACTAGTTCGACTTATTCATAACCTGAACTACCGAAGTTGTAAAATACAGGCCTAACCTATACAAAACGTTGCAATGAATACCGATTAAAATCGAAATTTCAAAATATCGATATAAAAAATATCGAAACTCAGAAAATTCTAACCTAAGCCTATATATATATATATATATATATATATATATATATATATATATATATATATATATATATATATATATATATATATATATATATATATATATATATATATATATATATATATATTGGAATTGATTGTTTTTTTATTTTAAAAAATATCGATTTACATTTGTTTGCTTTAGTATAGCTAAGCAAAGTTTACCCTATAATAAGTTGCGGCAAGTCTGGGATTTTCATTGATAAAACCCTTTCTTGATATTTGAAATTTTGTGGCGATTAATCTCCGCCTAGCGGCTGTGTGAGAACTAAATCGGGGAGTTTTTTGCATGATATTTAAAATACCCCCAAGTTTACCATATACACTTTGCCATGTAAACTTTGATATCCCTAACATTATATTTATGTGAATTTTATTAATATTTTTCATTAATATTTAATTTTTTTTTGTGCATTTGATACCTTTATTTAATTAGATTAAAAAAAATTGTCACTTTTAGGTAAAATGTGTTCTTATCGTGAGTTACAAGGTGTAGACTGTAGTTGAACAAAATGTGTCGAAAATAATGGCTTACCATGAAATTCATTTAGATTTTTTTAAATTAGAAATTATATAGAGGTATTGTTCTCATAGATACCTTTTAAAAAATGTCATGATTTTGCTGGTTTCTATGTTAAAAAGGTGATAATCTACAGGCTACCCCTCATGTTCTAGGCCCGTGTATGTTGTGCCACCTTTGGGTATAGTACAGTTGACATCGCTTTTGTTTTGACAAAATATTTAAAAAAAAATTTTTTTTGTGCATTTGATACCTTTATTAAATTGGATTAAAAAAATTGTCACTTTTAGGTAAAATGTGTTCTTATCGTGAGTTACAAGGTGTAGACTGTAGTTGAACAAAATGTGTCGAAAATAATGGCTTACCATGAAATTCATTTAGATTTTTTAAATTAGAAATTATATAGAGGTATTGTTCTCATAGATACCTTTTAAAAAATGTCATGATTTTGCTGGTTTCTATGTTAAAAAGGTGATAATCTACAGGCTACCCCTCATGTTCTAGGCCCGTGTATGTTGTGCCACCTTTGGGTATAGTACAGTTGACATCGCTTTTGTTTTGACAAAATATTTAAAAAAATTTTTTTTGTGCATTTGATACCTTTATTAAATTGGATTAAAAAAATTGTCACTTTTAGGTAAAATGTGTTCTTATCGTGAGTTACAAGGTGTAGACTGTAGTTGAACAAAATGTGTCGAAAATAATGGCTTACCATGAAATTCATTTAGATTTTTTAAATTAGAAATTATATAGAGGTATTGTTCTCATAGATACCTTTTAAAAAATGTCATGATTTTGCTGGTTTCTATGTTAAAAAGGTGATAATCTACAGGCTACCCCTCATGTTCTAGGCCCGTGTATGTTGTGCCACCTTTGGGTATAGTACAGTTGACATCGCTTTTGTTTTGACAAAATATTTAAAAAAAAATTTTTGTGCATTTGATACCTTTATTAAATTGGATTAAAAAAATTGTCACTTTTAGGTAAAATGTGTTCTTATCGTGAGTTACAAGGTGTAGACTGTAGTTGAACAAAATGTGTCGAAAATAATGGCTTACCATGAAATTCATTTAGATTTTTTAAATTAGAAATTATATAGAGGTATTGTTCTCATAGATACCTTTTAAAAAATGTCATGATTTTGCTGGTTTCTATGTTAAAAAGGTGATAATCTACAGGCTACCCCTCATGTTCTAGGCCCGTGTATGTTGTGCCACCTTTGGGTATAGTACAGTTGACATCGCTTTTGTTTTGACAAAATATTTAAAAAAAATTTTTTGTGCATTTGATACCTTTATTAAATTGGATTAAAAAAATTGTCACTTTTAGGCAAAAAGTGTTCTTATCGTGAGTTACGAGGTGTAGACTGTAGTTAAACCAAATGTGTCAAAAATAATGGCTTACCATGAAATTCATTTAGATTTTTTAAATTAGAAATTATATAGAGGTACTGTTCTCATAGATACCTTTTAAAAAATGTCATGGTTTTGCTGGTTTCTATGTCAAAAAGGTGATAATATACAGGCTACCCCTCATGTTCTAGGACTTATATGTTATGCCACCTTTGAGTATAGGGTATAGTACAGTTGACATTGTTTTTGTTTTGACACTTCTCTGGAGTATCATGGTAAGTGGTGATTGTAAAAATATTAATGTTTGGGGAACAGTAATGATGAAAATAGTGATGATAATTTCATAATTGAATGAAGCACCAGCATATGATCTTAGCAATCGTTAAATTTTTTATAAAAAACTAAAAATTACGATGATCTAACAAGTCATCCACATTTGAAGTCGAATTTTCCTTTGACTGTCTGTTAACCAGGTTGTTACATCAGCATAGTAATAAAATTCAAGACATAGCTTTTTATGTTAGCTTCCCAAAAACAGTTTACCATATAATAAAATGGTCAAGGTAGGTATGCATTTTTAATTTAGAACAATTTTTTTGTATATTCGACAATTTTGGAGCTGTGTATGGGAAAATTGTTTGCAATTTTTAAAAATTTTCTTGTGCACAGTATCAAAATTGTTTGGTATATAAAAAACTTTTTTAAATATAAAATGTGTATCTAGCCCAATTTTATAGCCTCAGAAAATTTCATGAAGATTGGTTGAAAAATCTAAAAGTTATTAGACACCTTTTTAATTGTTAGTTTTACTCTGTTTCAGAAAAGCATTAACATTTTCTAAACTTTAAAGAAAATTTACATCTATATATATATATATATATATATATATATATATATATATATATATATATATATATATATATATATATATATATATATATATATATATATATATATATATTATATATATATATATATATATACCATGAACTAAACAATATCCAAATTTGGTATTAAATATTGAAATATTAATATTAACCACATATTTTACTTGCCAAACACTACCACTATGACATTTTGCATTCACATTTTCAAAATATTATTTATTTTATTTTAAAAAATATCATATATTGCTGTTACTATAGTATGCAGTCCACATACATATGCTAGAGGAGGAGCTCCTGTATAATTATATTCATGTGACATGCATTTGTATATAGAACACATACTATTACTTACTTTATTTCTTGTGAATTTCACATTGGGCCGCCACATACTATATTAGCACTCATATTTTATATCCTATTAGTTTTTCTGACAAATTATACCAAAAATTGATCACTTGGTTTTTGAATTGGCATAAGTATTTCCTCAAATCCAGAGTAATGTATTTTAACCTTTAGAATGATAACTTCAAAGTTTCAAAAGGATATCATTTGTTTTTTTTTTTGTTTTTTTTCATTTTTATTATATTTTGTGATTAAGAAAGATTTGATAAATTTGTTGATATAACTGTTTTTTTTCCTGAGTAGAGTTTGAAACTTTATATAAATTATTATTATTATAATAATATTTGATATTCTAATTATATGATAAAGATACTATATATATATATATATATATATATATATATATATATATATATATATATATATATATATATATATATATATATATATATATATATATATATATATATATATATATATATATGTGTGTGTGTGTGTGTGTGGATCAAGCAATGTCACTTTGGGCTAAAGTTACATTGAAAAATGTGATAAAAATGGAGTACAAGTTTGAATTAGGATTTAAAGTGTTAAAAAAAAGTTGTTAAAATATAGAAATATTAAGGTTGATTTATTATAGCCTTTCCTTTAAAGTAAAATTGATTTCAGAAGTAGAATTTTCTGGTTTTGAGTAATACGTAGGATTGTGGCATTTTAGAACTATATATATTATTACGAGACATAAAAATTAACCATGAATGTCATATTGTAAGCTAAAATTTAAAGAAAAAGGCATATTACTATATTATTTGAGAAGAGTATATTCATATAATGATAGTGCCACACTTCTGTCATGCCTATATATATGAAATTTCTCTAGCCATTTCCTTCTACTAATCAATTAAAAGTTTAAAAATTATTTCATAATTTTTAAAATAGGTAATACAATAGATTTACCAGAAAAATCCTCTTATATATATATATATATATATATATATATATATATATATATATATATATATATATATATATATATATATATATATATATATATATATATATATATATATATATATGTATTATCCACAAGGGCCTATCAAGACTTTCAAAGTGGACAATTAGCTAACCCAAATACACATACATATGCAAAATATAAAAACCAGAGTACATGATATATGGTCTAAATATGCAGTTTTAAATACCCAAGGTTCATCAACAATACAGTTCACATAACAAAATCTAGCACATACTGAGCCCTGTTCTCAATCAACATTATTGATAACATTCAATATAATGAGGTTTTTTTCCTTTCTTTATTCTAGTACATTTTATATTATCTGTAAGCTTTATGTCAGTAGCCATCCCCTAGTTCATGAAAAATTACACAAATCATCGTATTGAAATGTGCACCTCAAAGGTCCAGTGATTTTGTTTTGCTATTATGTGCAAACACACATGCCTCAAGATAAGAAGCTACATGCTAGGTAGAGAAAACACTATTGCTCACACAGTGCCACTCCTGTTGTGTAAATGTAAGGTAGTGTTTCTTCATATATAATAATAATAATTTCATACGCTATACAATGTGTAAAAATTTTCTGAAGCAGCACCTCACTAGTTTAAGCTACGAGCTGCCACTGTATATAATCCAACTGCAAACATGCATGATATTCCAAATCCCAAGCTCTGCTAGAGATCTCTGTAGACTTGTAATGAATATAGATAAATTTTATCAATATTTATATATTCTTTCTGGTTAAATTTAAAAATAAGTAAATATGGGAGCAAAATTAGAAATAAAATTATGACTTTGGGGGTTAGGAATTTTCAGGTATCGGGTATCGGTTCTGATAAATTTTTAGGTATTGGTATCGGTAAAATTTTTGGTATCGCTCCATCTATATATATATATATATATATATATATATATATATATATATATATATATATATATATATATATATATATATATATATATATATATATATATATATATATATATATATTGTGATTATGCATATTCTGGTATTTTTATTAAGTACATATATATATATATATATATATATATATATATATATATATATATATATATATATATATATATATATATATATATATATATATATATATATATATATATAT
>SEYY01005897.1:45000-47500 GCA_009176605.1 Armadillidium nasatum | reverse complement strand
TATATATATATATATATATATATATATATATATATATATATATATATATATATATATATATATATATATATATATATATATATATATATATATATATATATATATATATATATATATATATATATATATATATATATATATATATATATATATATATATATATAATATATATATATATATATATATATATATATATATATATATATATATAATATATAATATATATATATATATATATATATATATATATATATATATATATATATATATATATATATATATATATATATATATATATATATATATATATATATATATATATATATATATATATATATATATATATATATATATATATATATATATATATATATATATATATATATATGTATATATATATATATATATATATATATATATATATATATATATATATATATATATATATATATATATATATAATATATATATATATATATATAATATATATATATATATATATAATATATATATATATATATATATATATATATATATATATATATATATATATATATATATATATATATATATATATAAAATCGCTATTACAACGGACACTGCTTTTCTGAACTCTCTCGCCGCATATCTCCTCCATTGAGGGGAAGCGCCTTTCTGCACAGTTTCACCCTTTCTTTGTCCAACTCTCAGACCCCAGACTTAACCGCCATGCTCAATCTTACATATACTCTACTGGTAAAGTCTGGGACACAATCCCTTTATCTGTTTTCCCAATTTCTGGACATGTTGGCCTTTTTCGATAAGGATAGGATTTTTCCAACTCTGGTGTGATTTGGATGACCTCCTGCCTTTGCCCACCGGAGGAGATATAAAAACATATATATATATATATATATATATATATATATATATATATATATATATATATATATATATATATATATAATATATAATATATATAATATATATATATATGTGTGTGTGTGTGTGTGTGTGTGTGTGTGTGTGTGATAATCATAAAAACAGCTAAATGTATACTGAATCAGTACAATAAATTTTATTATGAGTGTTTGCATATTTAACAAATAAATATGTTAATAAATAAATAAATAAATAGCAAATAAATAAATAAATAAATAAATAAATAAATAAATATAATCAATGAATAAACGAATAATAAGAGATAAGAGTATACCATAATATTTATCTATAATATTTTATTATAAAATATTAGAACAGATTTAAAGTTTCTTTACTTTGTTATTAAGAAAAATAAAAGAAAAATAAACGTTTATATTAATTCTTTATCGAAGAAAATTCTATTATATAAATCTTATTTGACCTTTAATTTGACATTTAATTTGACCTCCTACTCAATATTTATGAATAAAGGATAAAAAACAAATTGAAAGTATTCATTGGATGGTCTTTATCTACTGATATATCATTTATTTAATTTTGAAATACCTAAAGAACTTTTATAATTGTAAGAACATATATATATATATATATATATATATATATATATATATATATATATATATATATATATATATATATATATATATATATATATATATATATATATATATATATATATATATATATATATATATATATATATATATATATATATATATATATATATATATATATATATATATATATATATATATATATATATATATATATATATATATATATATATATATATATATATATATATATATATATATATATATATATATATAACAAATCTTTTAATAGTTTAAACGCAGAATAAAGAATTGAATGAAAATACGAAGGAAGTTTTAATATTTATTTATATTGTTTTTTTTAAATAATTCCTTTTAAATAGAAAGGCAATTAAAGGATGAAGAGTAACTCCATCAATAAGGCAAAAATAAACAGGCTTTATAACCTTTATCTTAATGACCCAACAGCAAATTTTAAATGTTACATTATTTTTTTCTAGCTGATTCTTTCTCTCTCTCTCTCTCTTTCACGCACATTTACATATATATATATATATATATATATATATATATATATATATATATATATATATATATATATATATATATATATATATATATATATATATATATATATATATATATAATTTAAAAGAGAAATAGAAAAGATCAAATAACTAAGAATGAAATTAAACTAACTCTAAGGAAAAGGATAAAACTTGCTTCTAACATTCTAAGTTCCTTAAAGCGTTAAAGAATTTAGTCACTTTCCCCTTGTCGTTTTTCAACTTAGTTTCCTTCTTTATTTAACTTTGTATACTTTCCATGCTTTGGTATATATTTGTTCACTTTTCCTAAATTCTTGTTTTCATATTGCCAAAAAATTCCACGTTTCTTTCGATGCTTTTAATTTTTTCCCTTTTTTATAGTTTTAACAGTTAATTTCTTCTTTTTTCATATTTTATTTTGTTTTCTATTCTCTTTTTTTAATATATTATCGTTGCAACGTATAAACTGGTGTTTCC
>SEYY01005897.1:30000-35000 GCA_009176605.1 Armadillidium nasatum | reverse complement strand
TTGGAAACCACATATCACAATGGTTGCTAAAGCGGCCTCTAAGAAGCTGGGAGTTCTGTTCAGATTGCGAGAATTTTTCTCTTCTGAACAGTTACTCCAAATATATAAGGGTCTTATTCGCCCTTGTATGGAGTACTGTTCTCACATTTGGGGGGGCTATGGCTCCTCCTCTCTTCTGGATAGGGTTGAGTCAAAAGCTAAAAGATTAATAAACTGTCCCCTACTTTCAAACTCTCTTGACCCTCTGTCTCTGCGACGTGACGTTGGCGCGCTATCTCTTTTCTACAGGTACTACAATGGCAGGTGCTCGAGGGAATTGGCCTCTCGCATTCCTCCACCATTGCGTCGTCCTCGTTGCACGAGGGGTGCCCTGCTTTCGCACCAATTTTGTGTGGAAGTGGGAATCCCAGGCTAGCCCGTTGTGGTGCCTCCTTCTTTCCAGCCACCTCTATTCTGTGGAACTCTCTACCTTCATCTATTTTTCCTTCTGTATTTAACCTTCCACTCTTCAAGGCTTCCGTCTGCGCCCACCTGAGGGCTGTGCGTTAGGTGTGTGCATTTGCATGTGTTTTGTCTCTGTGTGTGTGCCCCCTCCTTGAAAAGGGCTCTGCCCGTGAGCGGTGGCGTTCTGTATATATATAATAAAATATATAATAATATATATATATATATATATATATATATATATATATATATATATATATATATATATATATATATATATATATATATATATATATATATATATATATATATATATATATATATATATATATATATATATATATATATATATATATATATATATATATATATATATATATATATATATATATATATATATATATATATATATATATATATATATATATATATATATATATATATATATATATATATATATATATATATATATATATATATATATATATATATATATATATATATATATATATATATATATATATATATATATATATATATATATATATATATATATATATATATATATATATATATATATATATATATATATATATATATATATATATATATATATATATATATATATATATATATATATATAGATGAGTCTTTTCCTAACTTATTTTTATGTGACGAATGAGTTTTGGAGAAAATATTGGAAGAAATTTCTTCATAAAGAAGTCAGGAAGTTTTCAACACAATAAACTCACAGTAATATATGTTTACGTCTTTTGATATCAGGAATAAATATTTATTTCTCACACTTATTATTATTATTATTATTATTATTATTATTATTATTATTATTATTATTATTATTATTATTACTAGAAGGAAATGTGTAACCTCTTCCAAACATACCTTATACAGCAATTTCTTTTTCAATCATCGTCAATTTCGGAAGTGGTAAACTAGACCAACATTATTTTTGAGATTTTAAAATGGCAAACTTTTTAAGGTATTCTCTTGAACGCTATTTATAAAATAAATATCCGTTTTCTTTTACCACAAACACATTTCGTTCAGTTTTCCAGGTTGTGTTTATGTGCTTGAATGTAAAACATGAAAAGATTACACAGTATTCTATTTTATATACAGTATAGATTTAATTTTACTACCTAAAGCAGATTGTGGCTATATTTTAGCAGAAAAAAAATAGGAAAAACTCCCAACAAATATATTGTGTTCAATTTAACGTTTGCATTGTTATTTCTTAGAAAAGTATGTCATCAACACGCTGTTTAAGTAGTACAAATTTGTTTACTTACATATTTGATACGTTTATGATGAAAAAAAAAATTACTTAATGCAATAAAGTTTGTCAAAACTGTGTATAAGACTTATTTCGGTATACAGTTTTTCAACTATGGCAAAGAATAGTCCTCAAAGGGATAATAGTGAGTCTTGATAACTATTAGCAAAAGCATTCCAACGACTCAATCAGTGTCAGACATGTACCACGTCACTCTGTTTTGTTTTCCTTATACTATCACCTCATGCATCGTTAAATGTAAATGTTTTGTGAAATTCAGATGTTGACTTAAATAGCAGTGAATATGAGGACGTGTTTAGCAATTCACAAATAGATAGTGAACAACAAAAGTTTATACAAAGTGAATCAACTTTTAGGCTCAATATATATATATATATATATATATATATATATATATATATATATATATATATATATATATATATATATATATATATATATATATATATATATATATATATATATATATATATATATATTTCTTTTTCCTTTCCTTCTTCTCTCTCTCTCTCTCTCTCTCTCTCTCTCTCTCTCTCTTCTGTACTTTTCAAAATATTTTTAACAGTGGATTTTATCTTCTAAAGAGTTTGAAGTTTGAAGTAATAATTTTAAACAAATAGTTTATAAATATCTTTCCTTCATTTTCAAAGTTCTTAGTGAGAGAAAATAGAATTGCCAAAAGAGATTTTTAATTAAAATTTCAATTTCAGTTCTTTGACCTCCCGCTGTACTATCTTTATTATGATAGATAAAAATAATTCAAATTTTTTTGAGTGAATTCAAGCGAATGATGAAATTTACAGATGGATCTAAGAATTTATAATTTCAAAGATTTTAAGACAAATACTTATGAGAATTTAAATGAAGTTGATGCTCTTCAATTTCCAATTAAATTCTAAAATAATAAAAATTTCCTCTGCATGAAAACGATAATTAAAAATTTTCATTGATATATATATATATATATATATATATATATATATATATATATATATATATATATATATATATATATATATATATATATATATATATATATATATATATATATATATATATATATATATATATATATATATCCGAGAGAGTAAAAAAATTTTACATTTCGCTTTGAATAACATTAGCTACGTTACTATGTAGAGTAATATATAAAATGTGTCTAGAAAGATAATGTCATTGAAAGTAAAATGAAACAGTTTTAAGGATGTTGCAACTTTTTGTAAAGATTGGAGTGGAAAGTGAGGAATAGAAAGGAAAAGAAAGTAATTGAAATTTGATTTCTAGAAAGGAGAAAAGATGAAAATGTAATAAATTTTTTTAAAAACATTTTGCTACTCTTCCTTCCTGTGCGTTGAATGTTTCTTCTAAGCGACTTGACAGATTCGTGTTTGAATACAAAGAGGAATATCTAAAGCTTATTAATTCTGTCAACTGCGAAAGCAATAACAAATTCCTTCCACTTTGCATCTATCTGATCCAAACACTATGACTAAGCCTCCAAAGATCTGCCTATTTTATCTCTAGAATATTCATTGTCCAATATATCTGGCAAATTTATATATATATTATATATATATATATATATATATATATATATATATATATATATATATATATATATATATATATATATATATATATATATATATATATATATATATATATATATATATATATATATATATATATATATATATATATATATATATATATAAATTAGGGAGCACTAACCTCATGAATCTTCAATAAAAAAATCCCCAAGGTAAACAAAATATATAAATTTTGGGTGAAGTCTATTTGGAGTTTTTTTTTTTTTTTTTTTTTTTTAAATAAAGAGCAAAGATAAGAGAGCTAATGTGATAGTAGAATTTTGCTTTGGAAAAAAAATATGACGGAAAATGTTTTTAAAATTTCAGAAAAGAAATAATATGTAAAAATTTTTTGGGGATTACGAACCAAGAATGGATTACTGTCTTCTTTATTCTTCTGTCTTCCTTACTCTTGTCTTCTTTATCATTCTGACTTCTTCATTCTTCTGTCTTCTTTACTCTTCTGTCTTCTATACTTATTTTTATTTTCTATACTCATATTTTAAAAAGCAAGGAGTAGCATGTAAATAATTATGCATAAGGAAAACGGTTTCCTTAACAAGAAAGAAAGGAATTGAAGAATAAAATCAAAGCAAAAATTACTTTAAAAAAAAAAAATATAATAATGATAATAGTATTAGTAGTAAAAGAGAGAGAGAGAGAGATAGCTTTGGAGATTAGATGACAACGAGAGTAACAAAGGGAGATAAAACCAAAAAATTATTGGTCTAATATGAGAAAAAGAAAGGTGAAAAATTCCCAATGAAAGATAGAACATAAAAAACAACTAATAAGAGTGAGAGGAAATGAGTGGAAAAAGGAAAAAGAAGCGAATAGATGTAAGAAAGAAGAGCGAGTGAAGGGTAAGAGGGGAAAATGAGTTTTTGATAGTAGTGAAAGTTATTTTGGGATTAAGAAACAAGAATGGATTACTCTCTTCATCCTTTTTTGATGGTATCTTTTTTCTTTATTTTTTTGTCTTTTCTGTCCTCTTTTCTCTTTCGTCTTATCTAGTCTTCTTTCTTCTTTACTTTTCTCTCTTCTTTGCTCTTCTTTCTTCTTGTCTGCTTTACTCTTCTGTCTTCATTACTTTTCTGTCTTTACTCTTCCGTATTCTTTACTCTTCTTTCTTCTTTACTCCTCAGTCCTATTTTACTCTTCCTTCCTCTTTACTCCTCTGTCTTCTTTGTTATTCTTTCTTTATTACTATTCGCATATATTAACTTATTTTAAATACTTTTAAAGTATATTTCTTTCTTTCTACTTGTTGTTCTCCAGTTGCTCAACGATGTCAAATATTTTCATAAATTTTTAACTTTTTAAATTTTTAATCTGAGTAAAACTTGAAATTGAAAATTAATTTCTCATAAAAGAAAATTATAAATTTAAAGTTTAAAGAAAAAAAAAAAACAATTACTTATAACTGAATAAAAATGAGTCTTCTAATTTATAATTCTTTATAGTCCACCCTTCGTTGCTCTCTCTCATATATATATATATACATATATATATATATATATATATATATATATATATATATATATATATATATATATATATATATATATATATATATATATATATATATATATATATATATATATATATATATATATATATATATATATATATATATATATATATATATATAT
>SEYY01005897.1:15000-17500 GCA_009176605.1 Armadillidium nasatum | reverse complement strand
TCCCAAATCTTTCACCACAAATAAAAATGAAATTATTTAAGATGAATGAGAAGCGTGAGCAGTTTTTCAAATCTTTAAAGGAAGCCTCCAGCTTCTCATAGCAAAGGGGATGGAAATATTATAATCTCATACATATTATATAAATTATATTATATTTCATGCATATTATATTTATTTAATTTGATGATTAAAAGTTGAAAAGGGGTTTGCAGAGGAAGAGGATGAAGAACTTTTTTTTTTTTTTAAAGTCACATCTCACGGGCATTGCCCTATTCGAGGAGAGGAACTTTTCTAGGTAGTATATACCTAGGATCCCCAAGTGGGATCGAACCGGCGCCCTCAAGCACGTGAGGATAAAGAACTAGAACGATGAAAAGAAAAAAAACAACATAAACAATGAAAAGAAAAAGATTAATAAAAAAGGAAAATGTATTAGAATATGTACTAAACTATTAAACAATAAAAGGAACAAATACATGAAAACATAAGAAAGAATAAAAAGAAAAAGAAAAAAAGTAAAACGATATAGTAAGGAAAAAAAGACAAGATGAAAGATAGCACAATAAAGAAAGACAACCAAAAAAAAAAAGAAAAAAGGAGAAAACATAAAAAAAAAGAAAAAAAACAAGAAAAATTTCTTTTAAATATAATTTTCGAAGCTAAAACGAAAAATTTCCATTATTACATAAAGTGTCTTAAAGAATTTCGTGTTTTGCGTTTAAAAAAAAAAAAAACATTTTCGCTTATTCTTTAAACATCAGATTTTAAAGAAATTGTGCAAGCTTTTCCAGCTATCTACACACTATTGCTGTGTTTTCATGTAAAAAGAAAGATAAAGCCTCAGCAAGTATTTTATAACTTAAAAGATTACATAAAATAAAAAATGTAAAAACGTCCAAAAGGAAGGATAGCAAAGATTAGACACTTTTGTCATTTTCATTACACTAAAAGTAATTCTTTTTTTTTATTTCTATTTTTTTCCAAGTTTTTAAATGAACATTTCCTTAATATATATATATATATATATATATATATATATATATATATATATATATATATATATATATATATATATATATATATATATATATATATATATATATATATATATATGTATATATATATATATATATATATATATATATATATATATATATATATATATATATATATATATATATATATATATATATATATATATATATATATATATATATATATATATATATATATATATATATATATATATATATATATATATATATATATATATATATATATATATACTACTATATACAATCTACAACCTCTCCCAGGAAGGGTTTTCACCCAGTCAGTGGAACCAGCATCTTTCCCCATTCGCTTGTAGAAGTTCTCCCAGAGCCCTCTAAAAGATCATGTTTTTCGGCTCGTTGGTCTCCATGCCGGTCCATGAGTCTTATCCAGACTCTCAGGTAGGGTTTTTACCCTTTCAGTAGGACCAGCATCGATTTCAAACTAACCTCTAAACACTCTCTCCCAGAGGTCTTCAAAAGATTGTGCTTCTCCGAGCTATGGCTTCCAATGCTGGTTCTGGAGTAGTTACAAGCCGTTGAAAGAGAAATCACAAAGACGGATGGCTAGTCCTGTCGTCCTTGCATGTAGTTCTCTTCACATAATCCGATCCTGTCGTCGATTTTCCAACTCTTGTTTTTAAATTTTAAATGTTAAGGTTTAATTTTTCATTAAAAGCCGAAAGTCCATATATATATATATATATATATATATATATATATATATATATATATATATATTATATATATATATATATATATATATATATATATATATATATATATATATATATATATATATATATATATATATATATATATATATATATATATATATATATATATATATATATATATATATATATATATATATATATATATATATATATATATATATATATATATATATATATATATATATATATATATATATATATATATATATATATATATATATATATATATATATATATATATATATATATATATATATATATATATATATATATATATATATATATATATATATATATATATATATATATATATATATATATATATATATATATATATATATATATATATATATATATATATATATGTTTGTATGTTCTTAAATCATTTATTATATAGTAGTTGTTGTTCAGGTATAACATAAAAGAAAACCATGTACCAAATATTAAACCATAACATAACCTTCTAAAAAAAGATTTTTTTTAAATCTATAAACGATATTTGAAATACAAAACCTCATCAAAGAAATGAAAACAACAAGTAGATGAAAAATGATGAAGGAACACTGAAGAAAATGAAAAAGAAGCCGAAAGAAAGCTAAGGTCATCCATGTATTTCCTGATTCCTTATTCCCACTGTCCTAATAAGGTTTTAAGTGTGGCATATAAACTATTATTTATGGCTCGTATCTACATAAACAACATTTTAAAGAT
>SEYY01005896.1:0-20941 GCA_009176605.1 Armadillidium nasatum | reverse complement strand
GAACCTTATTGCAATGTTAGACATGGTAAGCGATGAAAATTTAGGATCAACATTTTCAAATATCACCAGACTAATACAAATTTTAATTACAACCCCAATGACGCTGTCTGAAGCAGAAAAATGTTTCTCGACTTTGAAGAGAATAAAAAACCTTTTTACGTAGTACCATGTGCAACGAGAGATTGAATGCATTAACGATGCTTTCAATAGAGAGTGAAATAGTCTGTAAAATACCAGATTTCAACGAAAAAGTAATTGAAAACTTTTCGACATCTAAAACTCGAAGAACTAATCTTATTTTTAATTAAATAAGAATATCAGCAAGCTTTCCAAGAACTAATCTTATTTTTAAACAAGAATATCAGAAAGCTTTCCAGAATAAGTAAGGTACGTTTGTATATATATATATATATATATATATATATATATATATAATATATATATATATATATATATATATATATATATATATATATATATATATATATATATATATATATATATATATATATATATATATATATATATATATATATATATTATATATAATTATTATATATACACACACACACACACACACACACACACACACACACACACACACACACACACACACACACATATATATATATATAAATATATATATATATATATTATATATATAATATATATATATATAATATATATATATATATATATATATATATAATATATTTAGGGATGGAGTGAAGTATCGGTATCGGTATCGGTATCGGCAGTATCGGCACATTTTTTGGTATCGGTATCGGTATCGGTATCGGTATCGGCACTCAGGTATCGGTATCAGTATCGGCTAAAAATGACCGATACCGATACCGATACCAGATTTTTTTCGTCCCTTTGGCTTAATTAAATTATGTAATTTTTTTATTAATATTACGTAATATTTTGAAACGCCGTTTCGCGATAATTTTGTTTCCCAAACATTATATGTTGTTTTCCACTAAAAGTTTATTTTTTCAAATGCAAAAAATTGTTTTTCAATTTATTTTCACGCCATTTATTTCTTACCATTTGGTTTGATTTCTTAAATATTTTAGTTTTATTTTAATCCTTGATTAATCCGTTAGTAACATTAAGATGGTAACCAAGGTACATGATATATATATATATATATATTAATATATATATATATATATAATATATATATATATATATATATATATATATATATATAATATATATATATATATATATATATAATATATATGTGTGTGTGTGTGTGTGTAGGGGAGAACGTAGCGCCGTCCAAAGCGATGCAAGTACCCTTTATTAGGCATACTCCTGGGAGTGACAGTATGGTCTAGAATCTAGACCATTTCGTTTCACTTCCTAGCCCTTTGGTTCGTTCCTTTTCGCTTTTCACCTTCTCAGAGGGTCTCTAATGTACCATCGACTCATATTGGAGTGTCTATGCTCCCACTTCTCCTTCCCCCTACTTCCTTCTCATGTTCCAAATTTACAAGCGCTTACTCGTCAAATACCTTTGTAAAAAAAAAAAAAAAAAAAGGTTAAACTCAAAGTAGCCTCAGAGATGCTTCGAGGAGCGGCGTTCTTTTTAAAGTTTTCAAATCTCAATTGGAAGCATCTCAATTCTTCAAATCTTATCTTTGATCGCTAGTATGACTTCCATAAGAAACGCTGTACTGGTGATCTCTTTCTATTCTCTCTGACTCTTGGTCTTCCACTCTACGGCATTTCGGTGAATCTTTTGCTATCGCGCTGGATATTTCAAAAGCCTTCGATAGGGACTGGGACAAATCTTTGATTTCTAAACTTCCCTCTTTCAGAATTTATCCTTCTCTTTGATTTTCTTTCTGATCGATCTATAGCTGCTGTTGTAGACTAAACTTTTCATTAATAATCTTCTCTCTATTACTTCATCATCTATCCGATCCTATGCTGATGATCTCACCAATCATTACTCCTTTCAGTTTGAAAGGCGCCCCTCCCAGCAACAGTTATTTGACACTAGAAAGGTTGACTTGGAATATCTGAGGAAGAAATTGAGGAAGAGGAAGAGAAAACATTGTTTTTTTCAATGCTTCAAAAACTCAATTCCTCCATATCTCTACTCGAGACTACCTTCTACAAAACTATAACATCTTCGAAAACACGCAACTTAAGCCTTCATCTGTCCTTAATATTCTCGGTGGTCTTTCTTGGAAGGATCACATTACTCTCTTTCTAAACAAGCTTCTAATAGGTTGAGTATTCTGTTGCGCATTCGTGATTTTTTTACGTCAATCAAGTTGCTTTATTTTTATAGGGGTGTTGTTCTCCCCTGTATGGAATACGTTTCATACATCCGGAGTAGTTCCACTCACACAGCTCTCCTTGACAAGGTGGAGTCTGGCTTTTCGTCTTAAGAACTCTTCCTTTCTCACTAATTCTCTCCAGTCTCTTTCTGCCCGTAGAACTACTGCGTAACTCACTATATACAATCGCTAGTACAATGGACACTGCTCTTCTGAACTATCCCGTTGCTTTTCTCCTCCATTGAGAACACGTTGGTGTAACACGATATTCTACACAGTCTTATCCTTTCTCTGTTCAACTGTCTGATCCTGGACTTAATCGCTATGCCTAATCTTATATACACAACTGGTAAAGTCTGGAACACACTCTCTTTTTCTATTTTAACGATTAGGTTCTGATATGGACCCAACTCTGGTGGAAATTAGTAGTTTTCTGGTCTTTACCCACCAGAGAGATATAATATATATATATATATATATATATATATATATATATATATATATATATATATATATATATATATATATATATATATATATATATATATATATATATATATATATATATAGAGAGAGAGAGAGAGAGAGAGAGAGAGAGAGAGAGAGAGAGAGAGAGAAAGAGAAGTTATGAGAGGTGATAACAAGTTTTGCTGAAAAGCTAAAAGAGGTGGGATTGATCGTGAATGTTGAAAAGACAGAACTGTTAATAATTAGAAGGGAAGAAGAGGAAGAGGAGCTTGTGCTGAAGGTGCATGGCGAGGAGGTGATTGTGGTAGAGAGATGTGAATATTTGGGGAGGAGAAAGTATTCACAAGGGAATGAAGTAATATGCTGGAAATCACCAACTGGATGGAGAAATACGGAAGAATGGTGTGAGCGCTGTACCCAGTCTTGACAGACAAAAGAATGGATATAGGAGCAAAGAAAGTAATTTTTGAAAGTACTCTAACCTCAATTTTGTAATATGGAACGGAGACTTGGAGTGCGACAACAAGAGAAGAAAGCAGAATTCAAGCAACAGAGATGAGGGTGTTGCGTTTGATGGTGGGAAGAACCAGGAAGGAGAGGATAAGAAGCGAAAGAATTAGATAAAGTATAGGGGTTGAACCAATTAATCAAAAGATAGATGTAGCAAGACTGAGATGGTTGGGACACGTGTGGAGGATGCAGGAGGGGAGAGAGACTAGAGGGAGGTGAGAGTGCAGGCCAAGATTAAGAAGACCGAGAGGGAGACAAATGAGAGATGAATGGAGTAAGTTCGGGATTCACTGAGGCGCATCAGCTGCCTATGATGGAACAGTTGGTGGCAGATGGAATTATTTACGACAGATCTAGATAGAGACGAGTGCTGGCCCCACTGACAGGCCCCTAGAGACTTACTTGGATCTGAATATATATATATATATATATATATATATATATATATATATATATATATATATATATATATATATATATATATATATATATATATATATATATATAATATATATATATATATATATATATATATATATATATATATATATATATATATATATATATATAATATATATATATATATATATATATATATATATATATTCTGTATAAGTTAAAAAAATTGGTATCGGTATCGGTATCGGTATCGGTAATTTTTTTGGTATCGGTATCGGTATCGGTGAAATTGAAAGTCTTGGTATCGGTATCGGTAAAAATTTTGGTATCGCTCCATCCCTAATATATATATGGAGGAAATTCGTAGACAAAGCGGAGAATTTCCACGCTTTAGGGCAGGCAGTTCGTATCTCGGTAAAACGAAGGCTCTGACTGCTCCGCCCACTAACCAAGATCGGACATTAAAAATCGCCGCTCGTTGGAGGTCTTCTGTAATTAATTACAGTTTACGGCAAAGTGTATTAATACACTGATCTCAATACCCACACATCACTACAAACACAGCCAACACATACAATCTATAATTACATAAACACACTATCCTCTATCTGCCACCTGTACAGTAAGTCTTCAAAGTATAGAATCTCACTACGTCCACGGATAGCTGAGTGATCTAGATCTGTAAGACTGTGGCAAGGGTTACTATCACCCCAGATAACTGTACACCATATCACCAGAATTAGGTGACCCCACTGGTCGGGAAAACACAAATAACTCTGCTTCTCCCGATTGTCCTCACTACGGTGAGAGGTTAAAAGTGGTGAGAAAGTCTAAGTCTATATATATATATATATTATATATATATATATATATATATATATATATATATATATATATATATATATATATATATATATATATATATATATATATATATATATATATATATATATATATATATATATATATATATATATATATATATATATATATATATATATATATATATATATATATATATATATATATATATATATATATATATATATATATATATATATATATATATATATATATACTATATATAAATTGCAGCCCCTCCTAACCAAGTTTACACGAGCCGCCTTATATATATATATATATATATATATATATATATATATATATATATATATATATATATATATATATATATATATATATATATATATATATATATATATATATATATATATATATATATATATATATATATATATATATATATATATATATATATATATATATATATATATATATATATATATATATATATATATATATATATATATATATATATATATATATATATATATATATATATATATATATATATATATATATATATATATATATATATATATATATATATAAAATTTTATAGGTAGTACTACTGAGGCTTGTTCAGTAATCATTCCTGCTGATTCATCTTTCGATCTCGCAGTAGAACCTTTGCTTAAAGATGAAGTTATAACTGAACTAAAGAAATCAAAGGATAAAGCCGACCATTTAATGCGTTCTGCCATGTCAACAGAGCAATTTATTAGGATAAATGGAAGTGAGAAATTTGAAGGTGTGAGTGCTTTAGAAGGCGCAACATTCGGAAATCCTGCCGTGGCAAAAGCTAGCCAACTTCGAGAGGGCAAGATTATGGTATGGAAATCGTTTAAAAGTAAGTTCGTATCATTTTTTAAAATGTTTATTTTCTTATAATCATATATAAAAGAGGTACAATATAATACGTAATGCTGACTAAATATATATTATATATATATATATATATATATATATATATATATATATATATATATATATATATATATATATATATATATATATATATATATATATATATATATATATATATATATAATATATATACCTAATTTTTATAGTCGAATTTTAAGTTTTTGTGCTTCCGTTTTGAAGATCTTAAATATTTGTATTTAATTTTTTTTTTTTTTTTTTTTTTTTTTTTTTTTTTTTTTTTTTTTTTTTTACACATCACCACCACTCACGGGCAAAGCCCCATTCAAGGAGGGATTAAAAGAATAAAAATGAAGCAAAAGGGCACAAAATCCAAAAAAATAAAAACTACCCCTTCAGTACCCACCTAACACAAATTTCTTAGGTAAGCGCAGACGCGGGCTTTAAAGAAATTGAGATTAAATTCAGAAGGAAATACAGAAGATGGGAGAGAGTTTCACAAAACAGAGGTGGCAGGAATGAAGGAGGCATAACAGCGGACAAGCCTGGAGTTGCCTATGTCCATGCAAAATTGATGCGCGGACATTGCACCCCTTGTGCTGCGAGGACGCGGTAAAAGTGGAGGTATGCGAGTGGATAGTTCCCTCGAGCATTTGCTGCTGTAGTACCTATAGAAAAGAGACAAGGCATCAACGTCACGTCACAAAGATAAAGAGCCAAGAGAATTATAAAGAGCAGAACAGTTTATAAGTCTTTTAGCCTTTGACTCAACCTTATCCAAAAGACAGGCGAAACCTGAGCCACTCCAGATATGAGAGCAGTACTCCATACAAGGGCGGATGAGGCCCTTGTATAATTGGAATAACTGCGAGGAAGAAAAAAATTCTCGCAGCCTAAGCAGAACTCTCAGCTTTTTTGAAGCTGCCCTAGCAACCATTGTGATAAGAGGTTTCCGAGACATTTTTTAGTTTTTGTGAGGGCCAAGGATGTTTATATTGTCAACAGGAGAGATGGGAGAACTATCAAAAGAAGTAGAAAATTTAGGAGGTGTCTTTGAGAGGGAGATTTCTAGAAGTTGAGTTTTTAAAGAGTTGAATTTCATAAGGATGAGACGACCCCACTGGGAAATTCTATCCAGATCTGCAAGAATGGAATCGAAAAGATGAAGACGAGAAGCAACTCTAGATGCGAAAGAAGTAGATTTAAAATGAGTAGAAGAATGGAGGGTTGAGTCATCGGCATATGAATGGATAGGGTTAGAGGAACAGCTGAGAAGATCAATAATGAAAAGGAAGAAAAGAGTAGGAGATAAGACAGGGCCCTGAGGAACACCACTATTGACAGAGAAGGAAGAAGTCGCAACATCAACAACAGCTGAAATGGAACGATTAGAAAGAAAACTAGACATAAGTAAGCAAAGAGGATATGGAAACCCAAAGGAAGGTAGCTTGGAAAGCAGTGACACATGCCATACCCAGTCAAACGCCTTAGGTATGTCAAGCGCCACCAAGCAAGTCTCCCCATGGTCCCTAAGGGCAGAAGACCATAGATCTGTGAGATAGGAAAGTATATCACCAGTAGACCTGGAACGTCGAAAGCCATACTGATGATCAGAAAGAGGGAATGGGAGTCCAGATGATCTAAGAAGTAAGTTGAGAAGGGTTTCAAAGATCTTAGACAGAATACAAGTGAGTGCTATAGGGCGATAGTTGGAAGGATCAGAGCGGCTACCGGTTTTCGAAATAGGTTGGACTAATGCGCTTTTCCAACACTGAGGAAAAGTACTAGTATTGAGGCATAAAGAGAAAAGCTGAACGAGGTACGGAGCCAGCTCAGAGGGGCACTCCCTTAAAACTCAGGGAGGATTGCGATCCTGGCCGCTCGCCTTCCTAACGTTCATAGACTTCAAAAGCCCATGCACCTGGTCAAAAGAAATCATAGGTAAAGGCATGGAACATCTGAGAGGAGAAGAAGTAGGAGGAGGAATGCTGGAGTCATCCAAGGTTGAATTAGAAGAGAACAGGAGGCCTAAGAGATTAGCCATTTCAGTTGGAGTGTTAGCAACAGAACCATCAGAGCGAATAAGAGGAGGAAAGGAAGATTTACAGAAGTTGTTGGAGATGTTTTTTGCAAGAGGACAGAAAGATTTTTCCGTAGGAGAATTTAGGAGCTCAGCACACCTTCGTTTGATGAAAGTCCGCTTTGCTCGTCGAAGAATATCACTGCAACGATTCCGATCTGAATGGAAATTAGCGAGAGTGATAGGAGAAGTAGAATTTTTCCTCTCTCGATACGCGATGTCTCTATCCTGAATGGCACGAGAACAAGCGCGATCGAACCATGGATTTTGAGGAGAGAAAGATTTGGTTGAAGAAGAAATGAACCTGTTCATCCCATCAACGATTACAGCCCCCACCTTATCAGCAGAGACCGAAGTGTCTTCAGAGACAAAGTAGTCACTCCAGGAATAGTTAGCGTAGAAGCAACGCAAAGCCCCCTAGTCAGCCCGATCAAAGTGCTAGAAGACACGCTTAGGACATGGTGGAGCAGTTGGAGAGAAAGCATGAAAATTAAGACAAATTAGATTGTGGCCGGAGTTACCAATAGGTGCGAAGATAGCGTATTTATAGAGAGAAGGACTAGTAGTGAAACATAAATCAAGAGTGTTCAAGAATTGGTTGGGACGATCTGGAATGTGTATTGGTTCTTTAATCAGCTACTCCAGATCGCTGAGAATGCTAAATGATTCAGCCTCCTCTCCCCCTGAATCAATATGAGAGGAACCTAACCATTCAATATCAAATATTACTGTTTTTAACCTAAAATCCAATAAAAACGTACTAAATGAACTAAAAATCAAAAGGTATTAAAAATTAAAATAATTGTTATAAATTTACAGTTAAAATAAAATTTTAAAACTAGATAAATTAATAATTAAGTGATAAGACTATTTTAATTTTTCTCCATGAGATGGTGATATTTTTAAATTTTCTTCTTGACGTTCCAATAATTTTTTTCTTTCTCCCACCAGCTAAGAAACTTGTTGTAAATGGTGCTCCTGTTTTATCACAATTAGGCTTCAAAGATGACAAGTGCGTTGTTCTCATCGCAGAGAGTTTTCCTTTTGTAAGACAAAACAGAAATTTCAAATTTATTAGTGACAGTATAAAAGCAGCTCATGATATAAAAAAATAGATTCTTCGGCAAATAGAGTAAAGAAGACATAGTTTAAAAGTAGGTCAAGATAAAGCTAGGTTCCAAAAGCTGGTAACCATAATCTAATATATTAGGCTGTGTGGTAACCAAGAGAAAATTCTAAAAATCTTTCGTAAATATTTCATTAATATAATAAATTTATAATAATATGGTACTTTCTAATAATATCATACTGCTTCGATTATACTTGTATAATTTTAATTTTTTTTAAGGACAAAAAATATTTTGCCAACGAACGCGAACGAAAAGTTGATAACGTTTTATATAATTGCATATATATATATATATATATATATATATATATATATATATATATATATATATATATATATATATATATATATATATATATATATATATATATATATATATATATATATATATATATATATATATATATATATATATATATACTGAATTCATTTGAAAGATAAAAAAAATAATGCTATTATATATTTATAAGCACTATAAAATTTGAGGAATAATTGCAAACTAATTTTCTGTTTCATTTCAAATGAATGTAGATGTTATAGTAAAATAGATGAAGTTAAAATAAAATTATCGATTAATCGAAATATCGATTAATTGAAATATCGATTAATCGAAATATCGATTAATACTGAATGTTGTTATTAATGCTAGAGAGTACATCATCGAAGAGGAACATTTATTTATTAGGAGCTCTGCACCTCGGTATCTCCCAACTAGTGAATGGCGTTGAAATATAAGAGATTTAATTAAAGCCATGTACACGGAATTTGTTACTTGTGAATTTCACGCTCCAGACGCCTCTCTCTTTTGAATTTGTCCTAAAATTTTTATAAAAATTATAAAATAGAAAATAGAAAACTATTAAAAATAATATAATATATAAAATAGAAAACTATTAAAAATTGCTGACTAATCAGTTAAAATTTAGATACTAATATATTGATAGGTAAATAGATAAGATAGATAAATAGATTACTAAATTAAGTAGAAGCATGACAGGGGAACATTTTTGTACTCCCCGACCAGTGAGTGATGGTGAAATACATGAAATTTAGGGAAAGCTTAGAAATAAACTGCTATAATGTCGTAGACAAATTAGTCCAGAAAGTGGTATATATATATATATATATATATATATATATATATATATATATATATATATATATATATATATATATATATATATATATATATATATATATATATATATATATATATATATATATATATATATATATATATATATATATATATAAGACTTTAAAAGCGAAAAAACGTCTGTTGTGTAAAGCTCATAAGGTCTACCCGGAATTTTTTATATTTTTTGTTTTCTGTAATTTTCATAGACTTTAATTAAAGTGGTATGATATAATTAAAAAGAGATGTATTATAATATATATATATATATATATATATATATATATATATATATATATATATATATATATATATATATATATATATATATATATATATATATATATATATATATATATATATATATATATATATATATATATATATATATATATATATATATATATATATATATATATATATATATATATATATATATATATATATATATATATATATATATATATATATATATATATATATATATATATATATATATATATATATATATATATATATATATATATATATATATATATATATATATATATATATATATATATATATATATATATATATATATATATATATATATATATATATATATATATATATATATATATATATATATATATATATATATATATATATATATATATATATATATATATATATATATATATATATATATATATATATATATATATATATATATATATATATATATATATATATATATATATATATATATATATATATATATATATGAGCAATAAAATTGGCCCACCAATCATAATTTCCGTTGAATAACGTTAGCTATTTTATTATGTACTATTTTAAGTTAAAAAAAATCTAAAATACGAAAGTTTCCTATATTGCTGTTAAATGAAGTCATTTTAAGGTATTAATTACAGTTACCGTTCCAACTTTTTTATAAGAATGGGAATGAAAAATGAAGAAATTTACGAAAGTTAAAAGAAACAAAGCAAGTTTGGAATTCAACAAAGAATCCCAGATGGGGGTATTAAATTAATTTGTCGGAGTCTTCTCGCTAACTATCCATTCACAAACAGTCACACCGTATACATCCCGAAGTTGCTTTTGCAGTTGCAAACCAGTGAGGTGATAGTTGCGCAAAGACTTTGATACCGTGAAGTAGTTATCTTGTGTCGTTGTTGGCCGACCTCATCGCGATCCATGTCTCCTACTGAATTCACCATTCTTCAGAAATCTTTGATAAACATGACGAACTACTGAACGCCATAAATCGCAGTTTAGACAGAAACAAACACGTTGAATAAACCCTGAACAAAGTACACCTTTAAATTGCTTCACTCGGTTTAGAGTTCATGAGAAATTTGATGGAAGCAATTAATCAGGGTACGGAGATAAGTTATTAAGAAAAAATTCCCTTTTGATTTGAAATTTTAAAATTCTTCAAGTTTCTCTTAATTGCCTTATTTTTCTACATTTTTTTATTCCTATCATTGGAAATGGTTGAAAAAGGTAAATATTACACCCTTAATTAAAATGGTTTCATATTACATAAAAAAATTTCATTTTATTATTATATAAAAATATAGGATCTGAAAAATCACTTCATTGTAGTTTCAATGAAACCATTAACCACTAACAACCATAAAATAGTTAAGGTTATTTAAAGTGGAATGTGATGGGTTGTGTATATATATATATATATATACATATATATATATATATATATATATATATATTATATATATATATATATATATATATATATATATATATATATATATATATATATATATATATATATATATATATATATATATATATATATATATATATATATATATATATATATAAAATTACTTTTAGTGGGACAGCAAATGTCATGCTTTTCTATTTATTTTTTAAAATAAAAATAAATTGAATTTCTGTTAATTTCAATTTTTCTGATATTTTTAATTCACAATGATTTTTTTTTGGTTTTTTGTTTTTTGTTTTTTTTTCAGTTATATTTTGTTTGCTTAAGATTTTAAAGTACTCGAAATATTATTGGAACATATATATATATATATATATATATATATATATATATATATATATATATATATATATATATATATATATATATATATATATATATATATATATATATATATATATAGGGGGAGGACGTAGCGCCGTCCGAAGCGATGCAAGTACCCCCCATTTGGCTTAACCCACGGAGTGATAGGATGGGCTAGACCATTCCGTTTCGCTCCGTTACCCTTTGGTTCGTTCCTTTTCACGTTTCACCTTCTCTGGGGATCTCTAGTGTACCCCCACCCCACTCTGGAGTGTCTATGATCCAACTACCTCTCCATCCCTATTCTTCACACGTTCCCACATTTTACAAGCGCTTACTCTTACATTACCTTTATAAAAGAAATCAAAATGGCGAAACCTACAGCTGCCTCGGAGATGCTGCGAAGGGCGGCATCCAAAGAATGCCCCTCATCCACCCCTCACCCCATCATCACTTGGGAGTTGGCTGCCTCCGATGATGGGGATGGTGCCGCCATGACCCGGCGTCCTGCTTGCCCCGGTGCACGGTCTTCTTTTTTCATTAATTTCTGCAACATTCGCGGTCTTTTTTCTAATTTCCCCTTTGTCGAACACCATCTCTCTTCTTCTAAACCTCATTTCTTGTTTCAAACCGAAACTCAGTTGCTTGAGTGTGCTGACAGCAAACCTTATTCTGTTACCTCCTACTGTCTCTATCCTCAATTTTCAGCCAAAGGCGGTTGTTGCGCATATGTGCGCAATGATGTTATTTGCTCTCGTGTCTCTAATTTGGAGTCTTCCGAATTTTCTACCTTATGGCTAAAGCTCTCTTGCAATTCTACTACTAAATTTATTTGTTCTGTTTATTTATCTCCTAACTCTACTGACTATCCAAAATTCTTCGACTATTTAAACTCCAAAATAGAGCACATTCTGTCTTCTTATTCCGAAATCATCGTTTTAGGTGATTTCAATGTTCACCACCGCCAATGGCTTTCATCTAGTTCTCACGATACAGCCGGTGAACTCGCCTACAACTTTTCTATCCAGAATAACCTTGAGCAGTTGGTGCAACTCCCTACCCGTATCCCTGACCGTCTTGGTGATGAACCCAACATACTTGATCTTTTCCTTACTTCTTATCCTTCTCCTTATACTGTTAAACTCTTTCCTCCTCTGGGTTCATCCGATCACCTTCTTATCTCCGTATCTTGTCCTGTCTCTTCAAGTCTTCCGCAAGAACGGCCCCCGCCTTCGGCGAGGAGACGTTTGTGACACTTCGGTGCTGCTAACTGGTCTGACTTGCGGTTGTACTTCTCTGATTTCCCATGGAATGATTATTGCTTTCGTGGGAGGGGTCCCTCTGAGTGTGCAGAGCGCATAACCGAGGTGATTCTCTCTGGCATGGAGGCGTACATTCCATATTCTTTCCCTTCTACTAAACCTAACAAACCTTGGTTTAACTCTACTTCTTCTCGCGCTATCCGCCGTAGGGATGCTGCCTTCAGAGATTTCCGTCGTCTTCAAACTCCTGAAACTCATTCAATTTATATTTCATCTCGGAATCGTGCAAAATCGGAACACCAAAAACTTTTTCTCCGCCGCAAATGCGATAATCTTTCTGGTTCTTCCTCCTCTAGTTCTTTCTGGCATTTTGCAAAAAATGTCAACTCTAACTTTGCTTCTTCCTCTTTCCCTCCTCTAGTCTCTTCTGATGGCATAACTGCCATTTTACCTTCTACTAAAGCTGAATTCTTCGCTCAAATTTTTGCTTCTAACTCTACCTAGACAATTCCGGAGCTATTCCTGCTCCTTCAACTCCCTCCAATTCATTTATGCCTAATATTGTAATTTCTTCTAAAGATGTCATTTCTGCTCTCTCTGAGCTTAACACTAAGAAGGCGTACGGTCCTGATGGTATTCCTCCTACGGTTCTCAAAACTTGTGCTTTCGAACTTGCACCCTGCCTTGGTAAACTATTTCGTCTTTGCCTTTCTACTTCGACCTTCCCTTCTTGCTGGAAACGTGCGCTCATTCAACCTGTGCCGAAGAAGGGGGACCCATCTCAGCCCTCTAACTATCGTCCTATTTCTTTAACATCCGTTATTTCTAAAGTTTTCGAATCTATCCTTAACAGGAAGATTTGGAAACATCTCAATTCTTCCAATCTTATCTCTGATCGCCAGTATATGGCTTTCGTAAAGAAAGTTCTACTGGTGATCTTCTTTCCCTGCTTTCTGACTCTTGGTCCTCCGCTCTTCGGGGTTTCGGTGAATCTTTCGCTGTGGCCCTAGACATATCGAAAGCTTTCGATAGAGTCTGGCACAAAGCTTTGATTTCCAAACTTCCCTCTTTCGGAATCTATCCTTCTCTCTGTGACCTTCTCTCTAATTTCCTTTCCGGTCGTTCTATAGCAGCTGTTGTAGACGGCCACCGTTCTTCCTATAAATCTATAAATAGTGGTGTTCCTCAAGGATCTGTCCTTTCTCCAACTCTTTTTCTAATTTTCATCAATGACCTTCTCTCTATTACTTCGTCTCCTATACACTCCTATGCCGATGACTCCACCCTTCATTACTCCTTTCAATTTGAAAGACGTCCCTCCCAACTGCAGTTGATAGATTCAAGAAGGATGGCCTTGGAGCAACTGACCTCTGATCTTTCTCGTATTTCAAATTGGGGCAAAGAAAACATGGTCGTTTTCAATGCCTCAAAAACTCAATTCCTCCATCTTTCTACTGGACATAATCTTCCACACAACTATGATATCTTCTTCGAAAACACTCAACTCAAACCTTCATCTGTCCTCAATATTCTCATATTCTCGGAGTTTCTTTTTCTCGTGATCTTTCTTGGAAAGATCACATTATTTCTCTTTCCAAACAAGCTTCTAAGAGGTTGAGTGTTCTGAGGCGCCTTCGTGGTTTTTTTACGCCACCCCAGTTGCTTGCTCTGTGTAGGGGTGTTGTTCACCCAGTATGGAGTACGCCTCTCACATCTGGGGTGGTTCCACACACACAGCTATTCTAGAAATGGTGGAGTCTAGGGCTTTTCGTCTCATCAATTCTCCTACTCTTACTAACTCTCTCCAGTCTCTTTCTTCCCGTCGAACTGTTGCATCACTTTCTCTATACTATCGCTATTACAACGGACATTGCTCTTCTGAACTCTCCCGTTGCATACCTCCTCCATTGAGAAGGGCTCGCGCTACACGTCTTTCTACACAGTCTCATCCTTTCTCTGTCTAACTCTCCGACCCCAGACTTAACAGCTATGCTCATTCTTACATGCACTCTACTGGTAAAGTCTGGAACACACTCCCTTTATCTGTTTTCCCAACTTCCTTTGACTTGCACACTTTCAAACGCCGTGTATCGGGTCACGTTGGCCATTAGCGATCTGGATCCGTAATGTTCCCCAAACTCTGGTGGAATTTGGTAGGCCATAGGCCTTTGCCCACCAGAGGAGACATAATATATATATATATATATATATATATATATATATATATATATATATATATATATATATATATATATATATATATATATATATATATATATATATATATATATATATATATATATATATATTATTGAAAATCCTTACATTTGTTGCTTCTTAGTAAAATATAAAACTCTGTTTTAAAGTGTCTAAATACGCCCCAAAGCTAGAGACCTATATTTGAATGGCAACACGAAAAACGTTGGGGCTAACTTTTGGCATGTTAGGGACTCGCGCTTTGAACTTTGACCAAGTTGGTAATAAGATAGAAAATGTAAGTGAGTTATAAAAAATAACATCCCTACATCAATGATAATCCTCTATAACGTAATGTATTAACTATTCGAATTATTTGTAACCTTATAGTAGTTATATATACTTTTAACCCTTAGAGTAGGATCTTGGAGCTTTGTGAGAGAAGTTAGGACCCTACCAGACCTACTCAACCAGGATCCTTTGATCGCTATTTGAATTAAATTGACATTTTTGATTATGTTCCGGTTGAGTTAGTGTTTTACTTTTAACTTGAATTGTATATTTGACTTGACTTTACTGTATAAATGGGCCTGAGTTTTTGAGCAGAGTTTGAGAGTTTCTTGCTTGTTTGGGTTGGAGTTATGTTCTACTAGGCTAAAATTTAACTAATTTACTACTTTAAAAATCTACTTATGCGCTTACACAAATAAGCCGAATATCCAAGTTTAATTACTTAGGAAACTAAATAAATTCCCTCAGAATACCCGTTTAATTTTACTATTTGCAGAACATTATAAATGGTGAGTTCTTTATTAATTTCTTTTTATTATTTGTAGGTTAATTTAATAGAATTAGGTTTATTCTTGGCATAGCAGCTACATATCTGCTAATAAGCGTTTTCAAGGGTTTTCAGCGCCACAGAAATCCTAACACTATATATATATTATATATATATATATATATATATATATATATATATATATATATATATATATATATATATATATATATATATATATATATATATATATATAATATATATATATATATATATATATATATATATATATCACTGTTATAGAAATCCATTTGAAAATCTTAGTTTTTTATTTAATACTATATTAATAATTATTTTCATTCCCCCCCTAATGATTAATGAAGTAATTTAAAATTGTGAATGCATTCTTCCAAACTACAATATACTACAGAACAGTAAAAAATCAATTATTCAGTTTCATAATTTATTAAAAAGTAATTAATTAATATTGCTATATTCTTTTGAAAATATTTACTCCGGTGGGAGAAACCGCTTTATGTAAATAAATGTATAAAAAAACATTTTGAATTGACTTTTATTAGCACAGCATGCAACCTTATTTGATATCGAATCGGATTCGTATAGCAATGGCCAGGGTTGTTAGATTCTGAGGGAAGTTCCCCTCTCGCATACAGCTCGATAGCCTGCGAGGTAAATAATGAAAATGCTACAAAAAAATCTTCATACTCCGAGGGCACGTTTAGTCCGAATGAAAAGTCTGCCACCGATTGTGAGCGTCATTGTCTATGCATTCAATTTCGAAATTTAAAATCTTGTGGTCATGCCGAGCCGGTAGCACGACGCAGTGATGTGCATAACAACGGATTTTAAAAAATCAATTAACTGCAATACTTATAAAAGTACACACACAGCCTGATTGTTGCCCCTCTCACAATCTATTTTTTTTTTTTATTGAAAATGTTGTCTTCATAGCTTTTCTTCCGGTTCTTTTCGCAACAATCTTAATTTCTTTCTTTCTCCAGATTGTTCAGGTTCATTGGAATCATCACTTGAGATCAGAAAGTGAAAATTCTTGACATTTAACTTTTTTATAACCACAAGATTTCATTAATCAGCCAAATACTTTAATTTAAATATTAAAGTTCACAGTTAATGTCTACATGAAAAAAAAGCTCCGAATTAAGATACGAAAGGAAGTGCTAAGTTCGGTATAAAATTCGCGAGTGTGTATTAAAGAAGAAGATAAGGTAAGAGATTCGTCAGCCAATACAGAAGTTTATTAATATCTAATTTTTTTGTTTTTGTTTTGTGCTTCATCTTTGATGTGTGCGTTATTACATAGTTTTTTCTTAAAATCATTGGTGATTTAAAAATCTTTTATTTTCATTCCGTAAAACAAAGAAACGAAATTTAAAATTAATGAAAAGTTATTCATTAACACATCAAAGATCATTCTTCATAATTTTTAATCACTGATTAACGTAATAGGATTCCATACTCCTTGGAAATTTGATGGGTAATTGTTGGAAATATATTAACAATTGTACAAACACAGTTTTTCAAGAATGACAATCCATTATTAAAACCCACACTTACAAATGAAAACCTATCAAGAAGAACTGATAAGTCTAAAAAGTTTTAAAGACAATTTTCATTACCTACAACTTAAAAGTTATATAAAGTCACCTCATAATGCAGTATGAAGGGAAAATCAAAATATTAATTACACAGTATCAATACTGCCCATATAAACAACAAGGTACAACTATTGTAATAACAATACCAAGTATCATTTATTATGAATTTTATAAAAGCCGTCAAGAATATTCCAATTAAAGACCCTCATGCTCCCTATAAAACAAACAAAATGATTGTTTATTCACAAATTTTACTTATTTTCTTAACATACAAAAACAAATTTTTTATTTTTTTTAAATAAAATGTTATAATGCAAGTTCAGAAGCAAATATTACAACTTATCTTATAAAGTTTTAATTAGTTTTCGTATTTTCCTCTTTTACAATTTCCATGTATAACAAAAGAAGGTGATAAAACTTGACCCCAACTCCTTGAAATCCAAATATAAATTAAGAGTGTACTCTACAACTTCAAGACTGGAATCCTCCTAACAAATACAAAACAATCTAGCAACGATCCAAAAATTATGAACAAACACTGGACATTCACACAGACAATCAAGTATTTGAGATTACCACCCTTTACCATAATTCAAGCTTAATTAGCTTGAATTATGGTAAAGGGTGGTAATCTCAAATACTTGATTGTCTGTGTGAATGTCCAGTGTTTGTTCATAATTTTTGGATCGTTGCTAGATTGTTTTGTATTTGTTGGGAGGATTACCGTAAAAAGGGGTGATTGAGAACGAAAGGGGCTAATGAGAACACATGGGGCTATTGAGAAGACCCTCCCCCCCTGGAGGTTAAATTACCTTGATATCAAATCTGAAACCTATTTAAATGGGTGTCAGAATCCCTTTTGCATTAATTTTTTTAAAAATATTTGAAATTTTACTAAAAATATTTATTTATTTTTCAGATTTTCAGAACTATATTTTCAATTTTTTTAATGTTGTAAATGCTAAGGTTTGTAGCTTTGTAGTTCAAAAACGACAAATTGTAGGAGCCTAAAACTTTACTATGGAACTAAAAATTCTTAATAACAAGATTAACACCTTAATTTCAAAGGTAGATACATTTTATGAGTAATTATAAACATTTGTTTGGGATGGGGCTATTGAGAACGCAAGTAATGTGGGGCAATTGAGAACACCTACTTATAATTTATTTTTTCAATTTAGAAAGGTCTTACAGCATTAAAAATAAAGTTAATAAGATGGTATATATATATATATATATATATATATATATATATATATATATATATATATATATATATATATATATATATATATATATATATATATATATATATATATATATATATATATATATATATATATATATATATATATATATATATATATATTTATACTGCATTAAAATCATATATTTATAGCAGAATGCTATTATTATTTTTACAGGTAAACCATTAATCTCTAATATATTGGTTTTAATGTTCACATTTATTTATTGAAAGATGGTGAGGCACTACAAAAAGAAAAAGAGAATGTAGTAAAGTAGCTCCTGATTACATGGCTTTTAAATTACCTGACACATGTGATGAGGAATTAATTAAAATAGGAGACAAAAAAAATTAATAAAAAAATTAAAATTAACTAATATTTACAAAAAGTTTTTTTTATATTTCACTTTCTTTGTCATAGACAAAAGAAAATTGACTTTAAATACAAATTTGAGATAGTTTTACAAATATTTTCAGTAATATGGAGCAGTTTTTGTTTTAAATTTTTTTTTTTTTTTACAAAAAATACATTAAAAATGTTTTCTAAATTTAAATTTTTTTTATTTTTTAAACCAAAAAGATGGTAAATAAAAACTTGCAAATATTTTATTTTTTTAGTATCCTTCACTTTAATAGCTTTTAAAGTTATATTTCTTAATAAATAAGTAGTTTAATTTGAATTATATGTTAGGTGTTCTCATTAGCCCCAACAGCAAATTTCAAGGTACTATTGAAGATGGATTTTTTTCCTTATTTAATGTTGAATTAAATTAATTATTTTTATACTGTACAAATTTTCTAACAATCCTACTTTTAATTTAATGTTACTTGAAATTAGTAATATGAACCTTTTTTTTCCTGCAGAAACCAACAAATACAAAATAATCTAGCTATCTAAATGGATGTAATTATTCTTTTTTTATTTAGGTCATTAAAAAAAAAAAACTAAAGCTATTCTTATATTTTTGTTCTTTTTCTTCTTTTTTTTTAAAATAAAAGTTATAAAAAAAAATTAAATCTATCAAATACAAATTTTTATTCAGTTCCCCTCAAAAGTGTGTCTCATCACCCTGTTTTACGGTCTTTCTATTTAACCTAAATATATTAATAAATAAAACTTTTACAAAGAAAGGAGAGAAACTTAAGACACATTAGAATCAAAATCACATTAAACGTAACAATATATAAAAAATAACTTTACTTAAAAAGCCGAGGTGTGAAATCTGATAACTGTCATTTAATTAAAAAAACAAAAACAAAAAAACCTTTAATTTTTTTTTTTTTTTTTTTGGTTTTCTTTTTCTTTTTTTTAAAATAAAAGTTATAAAAAAAATTAAATCTATCAAATACAATTTTTTACTCCGAAATTTTTACTACTTTAAGACTACTATTTGGACCGGTCTTAAAATCTCCTTGGGAAATCCCCTTTAGGTCATAAATTAATTTTAACATAAAATGGAAGTAAAAATTGACCACCAAATATATATTTTATTATTAGCAAGTATATAAATAAATTTTTTTTATAAACGATTTGCATTGAAATTCTTTAATAAAGATGTCAAGTTCAAATAAAGATATTAAATATAAATAAATAATAATAATAATAATAATAATAATAATAATAATAATAATAATAATAATAATAATAATAATAATAATAATAATAATAATAATAATAATAATAATAATAATATAAAAAAAAAAATCTCAAAAGCATGTATAGAGACAGTATGAAAAATTAAGAAAAAAAAAAATTCACTTGTACATTGTGTGTAAACATGACTACATATGTGTGTATGTATTTATGTGTAAATAATCAAATATTTAATGTCAGTTTCTTTACCCATAATTTCATTTCTTTAAAAGTTTGGGATTTCGTTGTGGAGGATTAAGTTTATTAAGGCCGCTGTACTGATACTTCCCTTTCTTCTCTGATGGCTTCAAAAATAAGAATAATAATAATAAAATAATAATAATAATAATAATAATAATAATAATAATAATA
>SEYY01005895.1:15000-17018 GCA_009176605.1 Armadillidium nasatum | reverse complement strand
CTATGGTAAATATTTTTTTGTGTACTTTTTTTTCCAATTTTTTCAATAAAATGTATTTTACTACAAACTTATGTGAAACAGGTGCGATTTTTCCCCATTCATATTTTAGAAAAGAAATTAATAACATGGATGTATTTGCACACGTGATCAAAAAAAAAAAAAAAAAAAAAAAAAAAAAAAAAAAAAAAAAGAAAAGGGAACATGTAAACAATCTCTACGATCACATGTGTTATACCTACACAAGTGGTGGAAGGAAATCAATAGGAAAAATTATCTAGAAATGATTTTCTATCTGAGACTTTCAAATTTATGAGAAATGAGAAACTGAAAAAGAAATGAAAATGTGCGGAAAATTACGTAGTCACACTCGCACACTTCTCAAAATATCGAGAACAACTTCTTAAATTTCAGTTTAGAAGAATTTTTTTTTTAATTAATGAAAATATATTAAAAAAAAAATTTAAACCAGTTGCTTCCAACGATTTAATAGCTTAAACGATTTTTTTTATAGATTACCACCGCTCACGGGCAAAGCCCTTTTCAAGGAGGGACAGAAATAAAAAAAAAAAAATCACCCTATCCCGACTAACACAAATTTCTTAGGTGGGCCCAGACGGAGGCCTTAAAGAAAAAAAGGTTAAATACAGGAGAAAAACAGATGATGGCAGAGAGTTCCACGGAACAGAAGTGGCTGGGAAGGAGCCATCACAACTGACAAGCCTGGAGTTTACCATATTCACACAATATTCATGCGAAAGCATGGCTCCCCTTTTGCTATGAGGGCCAAGCAATGGTGGTGGAATTCGACAGGTCAGTTCCATCGAGCAGCTGCCAGCTTTAGTACCTTTAAAAAAGAGATAGCGCGACAATGTCACGTCTCAGAGACAGAGGGTAAAGTGAGTTTGAAAGGTGAGGATACTTTATCAATCTCTTAGCCTTAGACTCAGCCCTATCGAAAGGAGAGGTGGAACCCGAGCCCCCAAAATATGAGAACAGTACTCCATATAAGAGCGAATAAGACCCTTTTACAATTGGAGCAACTATTCGGAAGAAAAAAAATCAGCAATCTGAACAGTATTCCCAGCTTCTTTGAAGCCGCCCTAGAAACGATTGTGATATGAGGTTTCCAAGTATGTTAATGTTGTTTACAGATAAGACGAGAGAGCAGTCTAAGGAGATAGGAAGGTTGGAAGGTGTTTCCGAGAGGGAGATGTGAAGAAGTTGAGTTTTTAAAGAGTTGAATGAATTTCACAAGGTTGCTATAACCCCACCGGGGAATCCCGTCCAAATCGGCAAGAATAGAGTCAGAAAGTTGAAGACGAAAAGCAACTCTATGAGCAAAAGAAGGAGTAGATTTGAAATGAGTGGAAGAAAGGAGAGTTTTGTCATCGGCGTAAGATTGAACAGAGTTAGAAGTGGAGTTGAGAAGATCGTTGATGAAAAGTAAGAATAAAGTTGGAAATAGAACAGAACCCTGAGGACCACCGCAATTGAAAGGAAAGGGGGAAGAGGTCGCTCCATCGACAAGTGACGAAATGAAACGATTCCAAAGAAAACTAGACATAAGTAAACAAAAAGGAGGAAACCCAAATGAAGGGAGCTTGGAGAGTAGTGGTGCATGCCACACCCGGTCAAAAGCCTTGGAAATGTGAAATGCCATCACATAAGAATTCCCATAATCCCTAAGAGCAGAAAACCATAAATCAGTAAGATAGGAAAGTTTGTCACCAGTAGACCTCGAACGTCGAAAGCCGTACTGATGATCTGAAAAAGGTGAGTGAAACTCCAGATAATTTAGGAAATGAGAGTTAAGGAGAGGTTCAATGATTATATATAGAACACAAATGAGAGCTTTAGGACGATAATTAGAGGGTCAGAGCGGCAAACTTTCTTCGGGATCGGCTGAACATATGCGCGCTTCCCTCATTGAAGAAAAGTATTAGTTCTTAGGCAGAGTAGAGTTGAACAAGGACAAGTGCTAGCTCAGACACACACTCCCTCAGAACACTGAAAAGAAT
>SEYY01005895.1:7500-10000 GCA_009176605.1 Armadillidium nasatum | reverse complement strand
ATTAAAAATTTCTTGTATCCAGTTATAGTGATTTAGGTACACACAAAAAAAAAAAAAAATAAAAAAAAAAAAAAAAAAAAAAAAAAAAAAAAATTTATTAAAAAGTAAAAATTCATTTTTTTTAGTTAAAGCATAATAGGATTTATAAAAATTTCAGTTTTTATTGTTTTATTAACACAAAAGATTGTTAATTATTATTATTATTATTATTATTATTATTATTATTATTATTATTATTATTATTATTATTATTATTATTATTGTTACAATATTTGAAATAAATATCATCATTGTTATTATTATTACTAGAATTATTGTAGCAAACTTCATAAGTATCGACTTTGTTATTGTTGCTTGCATGATCAATATTTCTAAACTTTTGTTTACTCTAGAAGTAACCTATCATAACTTGTAATTATTAAATAAATTGAAATTATTTATATATATATATATTTTATATGTCTTAATTAAACATTGAGGCTCAAAGGAAACCACAGTGTTTTCCCCTAGCAGCCCCTTTTCAGAGAATTGGACAGTCACATTATTATTATTAAGATTATTATTGAATTTAGTAGCATAGAACCTATTTTTAAAATTTAAACCTGCAAATGTACCATTCCTTGAATAAAAATTTGTGAATTGTGAATTATGAATTGTTATTCATAATTACTATACTTTATTCCTTTTCAAAATCCTGGAGAATGGATAATTTAATATTTAGGAAAAATTTTCTTCAAAGTTTGAGATAAATGAAATTTTGATGCAAAAATAAAGCATTTGATCTTTTTAAGCTGTAAATGTTACTTCTTAGCTAAACATATTCTCCCTAAGACTTTTCCTTGGCAGGTATGGAAGATACTGTATTTTTTAAGTATCTTAAATTTAAAATGCTTAATGGTTATACTTGTAAAATGATCGGAAAGGTGTCTATATTATATTATATATATATATATATATATATATATATATATATATATATATATATATATATATATATATATATATATATATATATATATATATATATATATATATATATATATATATATATATATATATATATATATATATATATAATAATAGAGTTTTTAGTCTGCTAAAATGCGCTCTCACAGACTATTTCCATACAGAAAATAGCGGACATTAATTTTCTAGTATATTTATATATATAATATAAATTAATATTACATATATTATTTATATTGATATTATATTAATAATTATATATATATATATATATATATATATATATATATATATATATATTATATATATATATATATATATATAATATATATATATATATATATATATTATATATATAATATATATAGAATAAGTTAGTATTTTTAATTATAGTATTTCCTACCACTCACAGTCGGTTGGTATTGAGGCAGACCCTCTTTTGACATTTTGAACATGTTGACATATGTTCGTGTGCCCTGCATTTGTATAGAGTAGGCACAAATGTAGACCGCAGAATAGTGTAATACTAATATAAGTATTTAATAAGTTTGTCTTAAGCACAATGTCTTATTTATACTGTGTTATGAGGGAGTAATCTTGTAACCTATAGAAAATTGTTAGTGTTGACATGGATCTCTCTCTTTCTCTTTCTCTTTCTCTTTCTCTCTCTCTCTCTCTCTCTCTCTCTCTCTCTCTCTCTCTCTCTCTCTCTCTCTCTCTCTCTCTCTCTCTCTCTCTCTCTCTCTCTCTCTCTCTCTCTCTCTCTCTCTCTCTCTCTCTCTCTCTCTCTCTCTCTCTCTCTCTCTCTCTCTCTCTCTCTCTCTATCATTTAAAAGATTCATTTAAAAAAGGTCTTGAGATTATTTCTAAGAAGTCAAAATAAAGTCGAGGGATTAAGACAAGTTATATTTAATTAAATTCTGAAGAACAAAAGTGTTCCACTTCCGACAATTTCATGCGCTATTGGGCTCATAAAATCTTAGTTTATTTTACCTCAATATTTTACCATTTATTTTCTTGTATTTAGTATTTCATATACTTAATAAAGTCAGCAAAAAGAGTAGATCATATATGAATGCGCTTTGCAAGTGTACAATGCAAATTCCCACATATCCACATAAACAAACAGACGTCAAGAGTTTGTAAACTCAATTTCCGGGAGTGGCGGAATGAAATCTAAAATTTTTTTTAGCGGAAAACAAGGAAATAAATTCGTTTTTCCTCTTTCCTTTTCCAAACCCATGAAGAAGAGATACGTTTTTCATTTTATGTTTACAGTAATTGGAATCTTGAGTTTATCATTTAAATGTTTTCGGAATATTTCTTGCAGTATTAATCCTCATTACTTAGTCATAATATTTAATTTTCATTTCACTACAAACTCCCATTTCCATCTATCTATCTATCTATATGTATATGTACATATATATATATATATATATATATATATATATATATATATATATATATATATATATATATATATATATATATATATATATATATAATATATATATACAGTTACCACCTCTCA
>SEYY01005895.1:0-2500 GCA_009176605.1 Armadillidium nasatum | reverse complement strand
TTTTATTTATTGGTAGTTATTGCTTATTATATTAGTTTATAATTATTATTTTTTATTTTTTCAATTCTTGAAAATGATTTAAGATTAATACGAAACGTTGAAAGTATCTTTATTTTAATAATCTAATATGTGATCTAGAAACTATTGACAATAAAATAAGTTCATGTTGTATTCATTCTTTGCATTACTTTTTATTTATATATATATATATATATATATATATATATATATATATATATATATATATATATATATATATATATATATATATATATATATATATATATATATATATATATATATATATATATATATATATATATATATATATATATATATATATATATATATATATATATATATATATATATATATATATATATATATATATATATATATATATATATATATATATAATATAATATGAAATTGAAATTATATGCAAGAGCGAATAAATATGTCTGTTAATGGTGGACTGGCATAATAGGAGTTCTAATTGGCTCATTCACACATTTTATAACGAATAATAATAAAAAAAATAAAAAAAAAAAAAAATAAAAAATAAATAAAATAAAAAAAAATTTACCAAAATATTCATAATTCAAAAAAAAAATTATTCTCTAAAATTTAAAAGTAGGTTAAAAGAAATTTATTTTCTGAGAAAATTTTTAATTTTTATTTTATATTTTCATTTTTCATATTTTTAATATAAAAATTTTAGATTCTCAAAATTAATGGTTCAATAACCTATGAATTTATACACAAAACATAAAATTTTATTTTTGTAATTATAATTATTTTTTTAGTAATGATTTAATTTTACGATAAAAAAAATTATATATATATATATATATATATATATATATATATATATATATATATATATATATATATATATATATATATAATATATATATATATATATATATATATATATATATATATATATACAGGGTGTTTCGGAATTGCACGGCAATATTTTAGGTATGGGTTCCCTACAATATTAGAAACAATAAAGGTCATATAAACATATGGCACAAAATACTTTATTAACGTGATATTGGGTCATACAGTTATGTATTTCGCAGGAACATCATTTACAGTAACTGTTCAAAAAGTGGCCTCCATCTTCTTGAACGCAGCATTCTGCATGACGTATCCATGTTTCTCTGGCACCTCGTATAGCATCAGGACGAAGCCTGATAGTTGCTGCGGCAACCTCGATCCGATTTTGTAGCTCTTCTTGCGTTTCCACAGACGTAGAATAAACCATAGACTTCATCCAGCCCCACAGAAAGTAATCCAATGGCGTTAAATCAGGGGATCGTGGTGGCCATTTAACAGGACCGTTGCGCCCTACCCATCGGTGACCATACGTTGTGTTTAAATAATCTGTGACAATATGCGAATAGTGCGCCGGTGCACCGTCATGCATAAACCACATCCCCTGCCTATTGGCAATCGGAATATCTTGTAGAAGCTCAAGGAGATTATCCTGCAAAAACTGCAGGTAAGAAACTCCTGAAAGCCTAGGTGGCAAAAAGAAGGGGCCGACTAAATTGTTCGCCTAGAAGACCACACCAGACATTTAATGAAAAGGTATGTTGGTAATGTGTAGTAGCAGTCGTATGAGGGTTTTCATCATCCCAGGTATGGGTGTTTCGATAATTAGTAATCCCATTTCTCGTAAAGCAGGATTCATCGGTAACGAGCATGCGGCTCAGGAAGTTAGGATCTCGTGTGCATTTTCGAATTAACCACTGGGAGAAATGTCTGCGCTTGTTATAATCATGTGGTAGCAGTTCTTGCACAGGGGTAACGTGATATGGGTACAAGTTGTTGTTCGCGCAATGTTCGCCATATGCTGGTAGAGGACACATCGAAACGAAGAGACAATCTTCTGGTGCTAGTACTAGGAGATAACTGAACAGCATCGAGTATTTCTTCTTCAACGTTAGCGGTTCGTCTAATTCTTTGTTGACCGGCGTTTACTCGTAGAGGGTTTAACGTCCCATTTTCCCTGAGGCGTCTTTCAATGGCCTCAAACGTTTTACGATTTGGTATTCTTCGGTTGGGATATTTTTCACGATATCTTCGAACGGCTGCAAGACCATTTTGATGTACCTCGCCATACGTTAAAAGCATGTCTGTTTGTTCTGCAAATGTGAACACATTCGTGGTGTCACCCATGATAATCCACTTGAACCGACACACACAATTCACTCACTCGTATAGGCACAGAACGAGACAATCTGATGAGTAACCTACACCCACAGAGTCTAATACGGAATGACAGAAATGTACTACCCTTTTCAACAAATGAACGTATGCTAATGTTCAGAGAGATACGTCTTTAACATCTGATATCTCGGATATAAACTAATTTTAAACATTTGTTTATGATCTTTTATTGTTTATATTGTGGTAGAGAACCATATCTTAAATATTGCCGTGCAATTCCGAAACACCCTATATATATATAGTATATATATATATATAT
>SEYY01005894.1:50000-51385 GCA_009176605.1 Armadillidium nasatum | reverse complement strand
TAATATCCATATCTTTCCAGTACGAAAGTGATGGGAATAAAATAAATCTTGTTGCAAGCGTGATTTCAAATTTTTTTCAAATGAGAATTTTATCATTATATATAAATAGTAACCAAATAAATTAGAGAAGGGTTAAGTATAACAAGTTTTTCTGTCTTATACAGAGAATCAAGTATACAAGTTTCGTAACATTAGGAAGCCTACTAATGAAGAAATTGAAATATTTAAAGGCAAGATAAAGATATTAATTATTAATTAATAATTGACGGATCGGCTTTGAAACACCGACTTCGAATATGACCAAAGATTTAGGAATCTCTAGAAACGAGAATCAGGACGATAAGAAAACTCTAAGGTTAAGTTAGTTGATCTCAAAGACATATGTAGATTTGAGTAGGCCACTATGGTTATATATGTATATATATATATATATATATTATATATATATATATATATATATATATATATATATATATATATATATATATATATAATATATATATATATAATATAATAATATTATATATATATATATATATATATATTATATATATATAATATATAATATATATATATACACTGAAAGGGCATCATGCCGTAGTATGAAATTGAGAAGAAAACTGGAGGAAATGTATGTAAAATAAATTATTAACCTTTTCAGTAAAAAAAATTATTGTACGATATAAACCAACTATGCAAAAATAAGACTTTTATTTAAAAATGTAAGTAAATACCGATATAATAATTATTATATAAACAATCATAAATAAAATATAAATATTGAAAAATTGAAAGGTGTTAACAGACACAAAAAAATGAGTGCAATGCTATTGATTTATGTGCAACTTCGGAAACCAGTGAATGATCCAAAACTTACAATAAATTTTGCGATATGCAATGTGTATTATAGAAAATGCTCATTGCATGTCAGCAAATAATTAATAAGTTTTCTCTTTTTCTTCATATGCAAGAGTTCTTTCAGAAATTATTTTTTCCTATTTATATTCAACATTCAGCTATGAATACTTCTTTCATTAAGGAAATAAATCTAAATAAAGGAATAATTTATGAATTAAATGTATAATTTAAATAAGGGAAGATAGCAGAAAAGTAGGCAATATTATTTCGCACTCTAATAAATAAATAGAGTGATTGATAAAACATGTTTGTAAATGTTAGTATATATAAAAATGTCTTTGTATATAAAGAATAATTCTCTGATATATTATGGTAATAAATACTGGACGGTAAATAATAAATAACAAGAATATATTTAAGTACATGGTAGTGAGCTAGTCATTGTCTGGATTAGTAATTTTTTATTTAGATGATATATATATTATATATATTATATATATAAATATATATATAATATATATATATAT
>SEYY01005894.1:32500-37500 GCA_009176605.1 Armadillidium nasatum | reverse complement strand
ATGTTTCCAAATCTTCTTGTTAAGGATAGATTCGAAAACTTTAGAAAGAACGGAGGTTAAAGAAATAGGACGATAGTTAGAGGGTTGACAGGGGTCCCCCTTCTTCGGCACAGGCTCAATGAGCGCACGTTTCCAGCAAGAAGGAAAGGTTGAAGAAGAAAGACATAGACGAAATAGTTTACCAAGGTATGGTGCAAGCTCGGAAGCACAAGTTTTGAGAACCACAGGAGGAATACCATCAGGACCGTACGCCTTCTTAGTGTTAAGCTCAGAGAGAGCAGATGGGACATCTTTAGAAGAAATTACAATTTTAGGCATAAATGAGTTGGAGTGGGTTGAAGAAGTAGGAACAGCTCCGGAATCGTCTAAGGTTGAATTTAAGGCAAAAGTTTGAGCAAAGAGTTCAGCTTTAGAGGAAGGCAAAACGGCAGTTGAACCGTCAGAAGATACTAGAGGAGGGAAAGAGGAAGAAGCAAAGTTAGAGTTGACATTTTTTGCAAAATGCCAGAAAGGGCGAGAGGAAGAGGAGCCAGAAAGATTATTGCATATGCGACGGAGAAAAGAGTTTTTGGTGTATCGAAGGATAGATTTTGCACGATTCCGGGATGAAATATAAGTTACGTGATTTTCTGGAGTTTGAAGACGACGGTAATCCCTGAAGGCAGCATCCCTGCGGCGGATAGCACGAGAACAAGAAGAGTTAAACCAAGGTTTATTAGGTTTAGTGGAAGGGAAAGAATATGGAATGTACGCCTCCATGCCAGAGAGAATCACCTCGGTTATACGCTCTGCACACTCCGAGGGACCCCTCCAACGGAAACAGTAATCATTCCATGGAAAATCAGAAAAGTACGACCGCAAGTCAGACCAGTTAGTGGCACCAAAATGCCAAAAACGTCTCCTCGCCGAGGGCGGGGCCGTTCTTGCTGAAGACTTGAAGAGACAGGACAAGATACGTAGATAAGAAGATGATCGGATGAACCCAGAGGGGGAAAGAGTTTATCAGTATAAGGAGAAGGATTAGAAGTTAGAAAAAGGTCTAGAATGTTGGGTTCATCACCAAGACGGTCAGGGATACGGGTAGGGAGTTGCACCAACTGCTCAAGGTTGTTCTGGATAGAAAAGTTGAAGGCGAGTTCACCGACTGTATCATGAGAACTAGATGAAAGCCATTGGCGGTAGTGAACATTGAAATCACCTAAAACGATGATTTCGGAGAAAGGAGAAGAAGAAAGAATGTGTTCTATCTTGGAGTTAAGATAGTCGAAGAATTTTGGATAGTCTGTAGAGTTAGGAGATAAGTAGACAGAACAAATGAATTTAGTAGTAGAGTTACAAGAAAGTTTAAGCTATAAAGTAGAGAATTCAGAAGACTCCAAATTAAAGACACGAGAACAGACAACATCATTGCGAACATATGCGCAACATCCGCCTAAGGCTGAAAATTGATGATAGAGACAGTAGGAGGAAACAGAGTAGGGTTTGCTGTCAGAGCACTCAGACACCTGAGTTTCAGTTAAGGACAAGAGATGAGGTCAAGAAGAAGAGAGGTGATGTTCGACAAAGTGCAGATTAGAAAAAAGACCGCGAATGTGGCAGAAATTAATGAAAAACGAAGACCGTGCACCAGGGCAAATCGGCTTAGAGGTCTTGGTGGCGCCAACCCCATCACTGGAGGCCACCAACTCCCAAGTGGTGATGGGGAAGGAGTGGATGAGGGGCCATATTTGGAATCCGCCCCTCTTGGATTCTCCGAGGCACATTCATGTTTTGCCATTTTGATTAATTTAATAGGTAATGTAAGTGTAAGCGTTTGTAAGTTTGTAGAGCACATGTGAAGAAGGAGGAAAGTTGGAGCATAGGCACTCCAGTGTGAGTCAAGGGTACACTAGAGACCCTCTGAGAAGATGAAACGCGAAAAGGAACGAGCCAAAGGGCAACGCAGTGAAACGGAATGGTCTAGCCCCTCCTATCACCCCGTGTGTTAAGCCCAGTTGGGGGGTACTTTCATCGCTTCGGACTGCGCTACGTCCTCCCACCTATCTATGGTGGTTCCTCTCAGGCTGCACTTCTTAAGAGTTTAATCTGTGGATTTCGCATTATCAACCCTCTTGCTCTTACTAACCTTTTCCACTATTATTTCTCTAATTGAATTTTTACATCACTCTTCTTAAACTATATCAATTTTAATATAATCTTTAAACTATATCAATTTTAATGAACACTCCTCTTTTAAAATCTCTTCTAACACGCGTCCTAATTTGAAGTGACAAAACTTTCTACTTGGTCTCCTCATTTCACTGTATAGCTCGTTTTTCTCAGACCCAAGGGGGTTCGAACAATTTTTGTATATTTTTGTTTTCTGGAATAAAATTTTCTTTATAAAATAATAATAATAATAAAAAAAATTGGTATAATTCCATTATTGGGCGAGATCGAGATAGGTATTTCTGAATTCTTGTCCAATTTCTCTAATATATAATTAGAGATTAAAAAAGTAAAAAAAAAAAACAAAACAAAAAAAAAATGAATGAATTTAAAAGAAAAAAAAATTTAAAACACATTAAATTTAAGAATTGACTACAACTATTTGAAAACTGACTTTTATCTTTTTATGTAATTATGAAACCATAACACTGTAGTCCTACAAATAAGTTCCAAACGAAAGTCTGCTTTATGAAGAGAATCTTCAACAGCCACATGTGATTTCGCATGTTCAATTGTAAATTTAGAGCAAATGATTTGCATAAGACGCCACCTTATCGCTGTAACACTGAAATTAGAATTCTTGAAGAATCGTATTGATTAACAAAATATTGGAAAAAAAAAAAAGCAAATGTTTATTCAGACCTAGTTTACTAATAAAGCTCTGGAGTAGTGGTTATTCAGATTATATATATATATATATATATATATATATATATATATATATATATATATATATATATATATATATATATATATATATATATATATATATATATATATAATCCCTTTATATATAAAAGGATATATTATATATATATATATATATATATATATATATATATATATATATATATATATATATATATATATATATATATATATATATATATATATATATATATATATATATATATATATATATATATATATATATATATATATATATATTATATATATATATATATATATATATATATATATATATATATATATATATATATATATATATATATATATATATATATATATATATATATATATATATATATATATATATATATATATATATATATATATATATATATATATATATATATATATATATATATATATATATATATATATATATATATATATATATATATATATATATATATATATATATATATATATATATATATATATATATATATATATATATATATATATATATATATATATATATATATATATATATATATATATATATATATATATATATATATATATATATATATATATATATATATATATATATATATATATATATATATATATATATATATATATATATATATATATATATATATATATATATATATATATATATATATATATATATATATATATATATATATATATATATATATATATATATATATATATATATATATATATATATATATATATATATATATATATATATATATATATATATATATATATATATATATATATATATATATATATATAATATATATTATATATATATATATATATATATATATATATATATATATATATATATATATATATATATATATATATATATATATATTATATATATATATATATAATAAATATATATATAATATTTATATATATATATATATATATATATATATATATATATATATATATATATATATATATATATATATATATATATATATATATATATATATAATCCCTTTTTATACATAAAAGACATTACGTTGAAAAATGATAGGCCATGTTAAAAAAGACATTACAAATGTCTCATTTGTATGAAATATATTTAGTTTTATTCAGTAAATGGCTTGTAACGCACTCTTCCTCTCCTTATCGATCTTGCATTGTGTAGAAAATTTTTGTGGGGTAAATTGTTTTACGTTTTTGAGCTTCTCACCATTAAAGGAAAATAATGGATGTATTTAATGCGTAAGTATATTAATTATTTCTTTGTCTTAAAAGCTGAAATATGAGGTGAGATATTTTGCAGAATTAAATGAAAAAAGAGTAAAATAAATTTTTATGAAAAAATTTAAAATAATATGATTTAGTATTCCCTTTTTTATATATATGAAAAGAAAAGCTTTATAAATGGAATTATATTAAATGTCTCTAGTAAAAGAATGAATCTAAAAATACGCCCTTGACGAATGGGTAATTTGTATAAGGCGAATTCTCGCTTAACAAATTATTCCGTCTATCACGTTTCGGTTTACTTTATTCGGAAAAATTTTACAAAATAATTATTGGCACTTAAAAAATAATTCTAATAGAGCAAAAAGAGTTAATTTATTATGTTTTTACAAATTCACTTAGTTTATATATATATATATATATATATATATATATATATATATATATATATATATATATATATATATATATATATATATATATATATATATATATATATATATATATATATATATATATATACCAACAAACTTGTAGGACAGATAAGTCAAACAGATGTGAACATTTTTTGTTTAGGTACAAATCCGTCTTCTCGGAGTTCTGCGCATCGAGCAAGGTACACGCCACCAAGTAATATAGTAATATATTGCTGTTTTTCTGATTCGTATGCGTAAAGACACGCTTACCAGTACGTCCGAGTGGTGTTGATCGGATATCAGTAAACATGGGATACGAGTTACATAAACTCACCGAAATGATAATGTATTTCGGTGAGGCTAAGGGAAATGGACGAGAGGCTCGTCGCATCTACGAACAATGTTATTCTAACAGGAGACATCCAAACCACA
>SEYY01005894.1:27500-30000 GCA_009176605.1 Armadillidium nasatum | reverse complement strand
TTGAGAGTAGTTAACTAAATTCATATTTTTCTCTTTTTAATAATATAATATACTATATAATATATATAAATACTATAATACTTTAATACTTGTATATAATATTAATAATATAAAAAAAAAAAATATTATATTTATATAAAAATTGATAATATATATAGAATTTAAAGGCCCTTCTGAGTTAGATTATTTTAAAAGAATATAAGAATTATGCTCATAATCATTGCTAAATTATATTGAATTAAAAAAACAGCATAAATAAAATTACTGATTATATTGAATTAAAAAAACAGCATTAAATCCAATTATTTATATTGTGTTTACTGGGGTTTTTGCCAAAGAAAAATATAATATAATTGTTCATGTTGCATCTAGTTATAGTGTGACCTTATTAAGTATATCCAATCTTTTGCCTATTTTTTATTTATTTTTTTCCAAATTGTCATATATTTGATTAATGTCTTTTACAGTATACCTAAATCTTCAGAAATAATTTTAAATAAATAAAAATGGAAACGAAATTTAAGTTAATATTATCCTCTTTAATAGTTTTTGAGAATGGGATTTTGATCATATATTTATGCTATTAATTTCTCTTACTCTTTAATATATCTATATATTAATTAATATATATATATAATATATTATATAGTACTATATATATATACTATATAATATAATATATATATATAATATATATATATATACTATATATATATATATAATATTATATATATATATATATATATATATATATATATTATGATATAATATATATATAATATTATAACAACATATATATATAATACTTATATATAATGTAATAATATATATATAGAAAAGTTGAAGTATATCCTGCTAATATCTAATCTAATATCAATAATTTTCGATAACAGATATATATAATTATATTATTATATATTATTATAATATAAATATATAAAATATATTATTAATATATATATATATATATATATATATATATATAATATTTATATACATATATATATATATATATATATATATTATATATATATATATTATATATATATATATATATATATATATATATATTATATATATATATATATATATATATATATTATAATATATATATATATATATATATATATATATATATATATATATATATATAATATATATATATATATATATATATATTATATATATATATATATATATATATTATATATATATATATATATATATATATTATATATATATATATATATATATAGATATATATATATATATATATATATATATATATATATATATATATATTAATATTAATATAATATAATATATATATTATATAAAATAATCATAAAAAGATGTGCCTAAAAAGATGGGAAAAGAAAAGGAGAAGAATCAGAAAGAAGATTGAGGAGAGAAAAGAAGAGAGAAGGTGTATGCATTCAGATAGTATTGAAAAAATTTTGAAAAACTAATAGCAAAATTTATTTAAAAATAGAATTTTTATAAATTTTTTGATTAAAAAAATAAATTAAGTTTCGAAAAATTATTATATCAAAATTTTATAGAGGAGCAAAAAATCTTTCAATATAATGGATTTTCGGCTTTTAATGAAAAATTACACTTTAGCATTAAGAATTTGAAATTTAAAAAAAAAGAGTTTGAAAATCGACGACAAGATCGGATCATGTGAAGAGAACTAAATGCAAGGACGACAGGACTAGCCATCCGGCCTTGTGATTTCTCTGTCAACGGCTTGTAATACTCCAGAACCAGCATTGGGAACCATTGCTCGGAGAAGCGCAATCTTTTGAAGACCCCTGGGAGAGAGTGTTTGGAGGTTGGTTTGAGAACGATGCTGGTCCTACTGAAAGGGTGAAAACCCTGACCTTAAACTCATGGACTCATGACCGGAACGAAAACTTGATCTTTTGGAGGGCTCTAGGAGAACTTCTTCAAGCAGATGGGGAAAGATGCTGGTTCCACTGACAGGGTGAAAACCCTTCCTGGGAAGATATAGATATAGATATATATATATATATATATATATATATATATATATATATATATATATATATATATATATATATATATATATATATATATATATATATATATATATATATATATAATATATATATATAATATATATATATATATATATATATATATATATATATATATATATATATATATATATATATATATATAATATATATATATATATATATATATATATATATATATATATATATATATATATATATATATATATATATATATATATATATATATAATATATATATATATATATATATATATATATATATATTATATATATATATATATATATATATATATATATATATATATATATATATATATATATATATATATATATATATATATATATATATATATTATATATATATATATATATATATATATATATATATATATATATATATATATATATATATATATATATATATATATATATATATAT
>SEYY01005894.1:5000-12500 GCA_009176605.1 Armadillidium nasatum | reverse complement strand
AAATTATGAAATAAAATCATTAATTGTAGAAATAAAATAAAGTAAAATGAAATAAAATCATTAATTGTTCGTCATAATGGTGACAATTTTTGATGAAATAAACTTTCTTCATAATTATTCTCTCTGTGAGAAACAAAATTATTGATGTTACTACAAAGAAAGAACAATTCAGAAATCAATAAGAAAGAACAAAGTTTTAGAAATTAATGCTATAAACCATAAACTTTGGTAATCATAGGTTGGATGCCGTCAAGCATATATACCTATTTAAAGGTCAATAAATATACCGATCTTAATTAAATTGTATAGCTTTACAATATACTTTTAAGGTTCATGGTCTCTTAAACAAATTTCGAACTAAGAAATAATTGGTAAAGCCTGAAATACAAATCACAATAACTTACACTAAAAATAGAAAGCGAAATGATTTTAAAAGGTTTTTAAAGTTGAGTAAAAAAAAAAAAAAAAGAAAAAAAAAAGAAAATATTGGAAAAATTCATTTGGCAAAAATGCTGAAAATTTCTTCATTTCATTAAAATTTTAGAAATTTTAAAAAGTGGCGAAAAGAAACATATATAAGAAAGGGAAAGGGAAAATATTGGAAAATTGCGCACGTTTTAATTTAAAACTCGTATATATATATATATATATATATATATATATATATATATATATATATATATATATATATATATATATATATATATATATATATATATATATATATATATATATATATATATATATATATATATATATATATATATATATATATATATATATATATATATATATATATATATATATATATATATATATATATATATATATATATATATATATATATATATATATATATATATATATATATATATATATATATTATATATATATATATATATATATATATATATATATATATATATTATATATATATATATATATTATTATTATATATATATATATATATATATATATATATATATATATATATATATATATATATATATATATATATATATATATATATATATATATATATATATATATATATATATAAATATATATATATTTAGTGAGAACATTATTCAGGTAATGGAGTTTACAAATATAAACATAATTTTAGTAGGAAAAGCAATTTTTAAACTTTTAATAAAAAGAAATGTAATTCCCAGAACCGTATATTATACAACTTTTACATATATATATATTATATATATATATATATATATATATATATATATATATATATATATATATATATATATATATATATATATATATATATTACAAAACGCCACCACTCACAGGCAGAGCCCCTTTCAAGGAGGGGGTACACACACAAGGACAAAACTCACACAAACACACACACCTAACGCACAGCCCTCAGGTGGGCGCAGACGGAAGACTTGAAGAGTGGAAGATTAAATACAGTTGGAAAAATAGAAGATGGTAGAGAATTCCACAGAATAGAGGTGGCTGGAAAGAAGGAGGTACCACAACGGGCTAGCCTGGGATTCCCTACGTCCACACAAAATTGGTGCGAAAGCAGGGCGCCCCTCGTGCAACGAGGACGACGCAACGGTGGAGGAATGCGAGAGGCCAATTCCCTCGAGCACCTGCCATTGTAGTACCTGTAGAAAAGAGATAGCGCGCCAACGTCACGTCGCAGAGACAGAGGGTCAAGAGAGTTTGAAAGTAGGGGACAGTTTATTAATCTCATAGCTTTTGACTCAACCCTATCCAGAAGAGAGGAGGAGCCAGAACCCCCCCCCCCAAATGTGAGAACAGTACTCCATACAAGGGCGAATAAGACCCTTATATATCTGGAGTAACTGCTCAGAAGAAAAAAAACTCTCGCAACCTGAACAGAACTCCCAGCTTCTTAGAGGCAGCTTTAGCAACCATTGTGATATGTAGTTTCCAAGACAGTTTGTTGTTTATGTTTAGACCAAGAATGTTAATGTTATTTACAGGTGAGACGGGAGAGCCATCGAAGAGGATAGGAAAGTTGGGAGGTGTTTTTGAGAGGGAGATGTAAAGAAGTTGAGTTTTTAAAGAGTTGAATTTCACAAGGTTGCTATGACCCCACCGGGAAATTCCATCCAGATCGGCAAGAATAGAATCGGAAAGTTGAAGACGAGAAGCAAGTCTAGAAGCAAAAGAGGGAGCAGATTTGAAATGAGTAGAAGAATGTAGAGTTGAATCATCAGCATAAGAGTGAACAGAGTTAGAAGTGCAGTGGAGAAGATCGTTAATGAAAAGTAAGAATAAGGTTGGAGATAAAATAGAACCCTGAGGAACACCACAGTTGACAGAAAAGGAGGAAGAGGTCGCTCCATCTACAACTGCCGAAATGGAACGATCTGAGAGAAAACTAGACAAGAGTAAGCAAAGAGAAGGAGGAAACCCAAAGGAAGGGAGCTTAGAGAGTAGTGACGCATGCCATACCCGGTCAAAAGCCTTGGATATGTCAAGCGCCACCACACAAGACTCCCGAAGTCCCTAAGGGCAGAAGACCATAGATCAGTAAGATAGGAAAGTATGTCACCAGTTGACCTCGAGCGACGAAAGCCATACTGGTGATCAGAGAGAAGAGAATGAGACTCCAAATGATCCAGGAAATGAGAGTTGAGGAGAGTTTCAAAAATTTTAGATAGAACACAAGTGAGAGCTATAGGTCGATAGTTAGAAGGGTCAGAACGGCTACCTTTTTTCGGGATCGGCTGAACCAACGCACGCTTCCAGCATAGAGGAAAAGTATTAGTATTAAGGCATAGAGAGTAGAGCTGAACAAGGACAGGCGCTAACTCGGAAGCACACTCCCTCAGAACACGAGGGGGAATGCCATCCGGGCCACTGGCCTTCCTGACGTTCATAGATTTCAGGATCCCATGCACCCGATCATGAGTAATTATAGGTAGAGGCATGGGACACCTGAGAGGAGAAGGAGTAGGAGGAGGGATGCCAGAATCGAGCAGGGTGGAATTAGATGAAAAAAGGAGGCCGAAGAGATTAGCCTTTTCAGAAGGAGTATTAGCTACAGAAATATCAGAGCGAATAAGAGGAGGAAAGGCAGATTTACAGAAGTTGTTAGAGATATTTTTGACAAGAGGCCAGAAATTTTTATCAGTAGGAGAGCCATGGAGGTCAGCGCACTTCCTTTTAATGAAAGTACGCTTAGTCCGTCGAAGAACATCCCTGCATCGATTCCGGGCTGAATGAAAATTAGTAAGAGTGATAGGAGAAGGAGAGTTTTTCCATTCACGATAAGCATTGTCTCTCTCCCGGAGGGCAAGAGAACAATTGCCATCGAACCATGGATTTTGAGGAGAAAAAGATTTAGTTGAAGATGGAATGAATCTGCCCATCCCTTCAAGGATTACTGCCCCTACCTTTTCAGCAGAGACAGAAGCGTCCCCCGAGACAAAGCAAGATTCACTCCAATGATAGTTAGCAAAGAAGCGGCGCATTGCCCCCCAATTAGCCCGATTAAAGTGCCAGAAAGTACGTTTAGGGCATGGTGGAGCTGTTGGAGAGAAAGCATTATAACTAAGAGCTATAAGATTATGGTCAGAGTTACCAATAGGAGGGAAAATGGTGTATTTATAACTAGAAGGAGTAGTGGTGAAGCATAAATCAAGTGTATTCAAGAATTGGTTAGGACGATCTGGAATGTGTGTGGGTTCCCTAATCAACTGCTCCAGATCGTTGAGAATGCTGAATGAATTGGCCTCCCTCCCACCTGTATCAGTATGAGAGGAACCCAACCACTCAGTGTGGTGTACGTTGAAATCCCCTAAATAGAGGACCTCAGCATTTGGATGAGAAGAAATGACAGTCTCGTGAGTAGTAGTAAGATATTGAAAAAAGACTGGAAAATCTGTTCCATTAGGGGAGCAGTAGCAGAAGCACAAGATATATTATATATATATATATATATATATATATATATATATATATATATATATATATATATATATATATATATATATATCCTCCAATGGGCAAAGGCCGTAGGCCTACTAAATTCCACCGGAGTTGGAAAAATCCTATCTTTATCGAAGGAAGCCAACATGTCCAGATACCCGGCGTTTGAAAGAATGCAAGTCAAAGGAAGTTGGGAAAACAGATGAAGGTAGTGTGTTCCAGACTTTACCAGTAGAGTATATGTAAGATTGAGCATAGCGGTTAAGTCTGGGATCGGAGAGTTGGGCAGAGAAAGGATGAGACTGTGTTAAAAGGCGTGTCGAACGAGATCTTCTCAATGCGACGAGAAAATTCAGAAGAGCTGTGTCCGTTGAAATAACGATAGTAAAGAGAGAGTGACGCAACAATTCGACGGGCAGAAAGAGATTGGAGAGAGTAAGAGCCGGAGAGTTGATGAGACGAAAAGCCCTAAACTCCACCTTCTCAAGGAGAGCTGTAGGAGTAGAATCACCCCAGATGTCCGAAGCATACTCCATAAAGGGGCGAACAATACCCCTATAGAGAGAAAGCAACAGGGCTTGCGTGAAGTAATTCTGAAGGCGCCTCATAACACCAAACCTCTTATAAGCTTGTTTAGAAAGAAAAACAATGTGATCTTTCCAAGAAAGATCATGTGAAAAAGAATCTTCGAGAATATTGACGACAGATGAAGGTTTGAGTTGTGTGTTTTAGAAGAAGACATGATAGTTGTGTTGAAAATTGTGTCAAGTGGAGAGATGGAGGAACTAAGATTTTGAGGCACTGAAAACAACCATGTTTACTTTGCCACAATTTGAAATACGTAAAAGATCAGAGATTAGCTGCTCCAAGGCTACCCTTCTTGAATACATCAACTGCTATTGAGAGGGACGTCTTTGAAACTGAAAGGAGTAATGAGGGGTGGATTCATCAGAATAGAGAGAAGGTCATTAATGAAAAGCAGAAAAAGTGTTGGGGATAGGATAGAACCCTGAGGAACACCACTATTAATAGATTTAAAGGATGAACGGTGTCCGTCTACAACAGCTGCTATAGAATGACCAGAAAAGAAATTAGAGAGAAGATCACAGAGAGAAGGATAGATATCGAAACAGAGAAGTTTAGAAATCAAAGCTTTGTGCTAGACTCTGTCGAAGGCTTTCGATATGTCCAAAGCGAAAGCAAAGGATTCACAGAAATTTCGGAGTTGGAGATCTTGAAGAAGGAGGTGTAGCTCCGGAATCCTCTAAGGCTGAATTAGAGGCAAATGTTTGAGCGAAGAGTTCAGCTTTAGAAGAAGGTAAAACAACAGTTGTGCCGTCGGAAGACACTAAAGGAGGGAAAGAGGAAGAAGCAAAGTTAGAGTTGACATTTTTTGCAAAATGCCAGAAAGAACTTGAAGAAGATTAGCCTGAAATATTATTGCATTTTCTAAGGAGAAAAGAGTTTTTAGTGTTACGAAGGATAGATTCTGCAAGATTCCCGAATGAAATATAAGTTGCGTGAGTTTCTGGAATTTGAAGACTATGGAAATCCCTGAAGGCAACATCCCTGCTGTGGATAGCGCGAGAACAAGCAGAGTTAAATCAAGGTTTGTTTGGTTTAGTTGATGGGACAAAAATGGAATGTACGCCTCCATGCCAGAGAGAATCACCTCAGTAATGCGTTTTGCATACTCCGAGTAATCCCTCCCACGAAAGCAATAATCATTCCACGGGAAATCGAAGAAATACTACGCAAAACCGACCAACTTGCGGAAGACTTGAAGAGATAGAAGAGGATACAGAGATAAGAAGGTGATCGGAGGAACCCAGAGGAGGAAAGAGTTTAATTGTATAAGGAGAAAGATTAGCAATTAGAAAAAGGTCTAGAGTGTTGGGTTCATCTCCAAGACGGTCAGGGATACGAGTATGGAGCTGCACCAACTGCTCAATGTCGGTTTAGATAGCGAAATAGAAGGCACGTTCACCAGCTGTATCATGAGAACTAGATGAAAGCCATTGGCGATGGTGAACATTGAAATCGCCTAATATGATGATTTTAGAGAAAGGAGAAGAAGAGAGAATGTGGTCTACTGTGGAGTTTCATTAGTCGAAGAATTTAGTATAGTCAGTAGAATTAGGATATAAATAAGCAGAACAAATGAATTTAGTCGTAGAATGGCAAGAAAGCTGAACCATAAGGTGAAAAATTCGGAAGACTTCAAATTAGATACACGAGAACAAACGACATCAGAGTAGGGTTTGCTCTCAGAACGCTCAAACATCTTAGTTTCGGTCAAGACTAAGAGGCGAGGCATAGAAGAAGAGAGCTGATGTTCAACAAAGTGGAAATTGGTATATATATATATATATATATATATATATATATATATATATATATATTATATATATATATATATATATATATATATATATATATATATATATATATATATATATGCTTGAGTGTGGTAAGTTTCATCCTTCCGAATATTCATGAACTCTATCTAAGAGCCAAGTAATTGATTTATGAATCCCAAAGTGGCAATTCTTTTCTCATATTAGAACATTTCGTACATTGTACACTTTAACAGCAACAAAAGTTGTTGTTGTAGTTGAATGAAGTACAACAGTCACGTCCATAAAAACTCCTCAGAAAAAGTAAAATTGATATATATATATATATATATATATATATATATATATATATATATATATATATATATATATATATATATATATATATATATATATATATATATATATAATAAGTGATGGATCGCATATCATATATTCTCATTTACGGATGCGGATGCAGATATAGAATTTTAGTCAAGTGCGGATGCGGATGTTGAATTTTCCGAAAGTGCGGATGCAGATGTTAATTTTTATGAGGATGCTCCTCTGATGCGGATGCAATCACAATATATATATATATATATATATATATTATATATATATATATATATATATATATATATATATATATATATATATATATATATATATATATATATAAGTAGTATAATGAGCAGAACCTCCGGAGTTGGCAACTGCTAGCAACTTGCTAGCAACTTCTAGCAACTGCTATCAACTCCGGAAGTCCTACTCATTCAGGGGAAATGTTGCAAAAAAATTTTTTTTTTTGCCTAAAAAATGGGGTGAAAGGTGTCAAAAAAGGGGTGAAAGGGTTAAAGGGGGGTGAAAGGGTTAAAGGGGAGGTGAGGGGAGTAAAATGGGTTAATTAGGCCTAATGCATGCATCGGGCAAAAGTTGCAAGCTTAAGTATTATAGGGAAAAAGGGTTATAAAATGGTAAAAAATAGCTAAAAATGATGGAAAATGTGTAAAAATGTTAGAAAATAGCATAAAATGACTTAGAGGATAATGTTGCATATTTTCATAATTTGCATATTTTTGCATATTTTTGATGGAGGAACTTAAATAAAGACTACTCCTACTTCAAAAATGATGATAATAATAATAACAATAAATAATAATAATAATAATAATAATAATAATAATAATAATAATAATAATAATAATAATAATAATAATAATAATAATAATAA
>SEYY01005893.1:22500-30000 GCA_009176605.1 Armadillidium nasatum | reverse complement strand
CCATACAAGGGCGGATGAGACCCTTGTATAATTGGAGTAACTGCGAGGAAGAAAAAAATTTCTCGCAGTCTAAACAGAACTCCCAGCTTCTTTGAGGCCGCCCTAGCAACCATTGTGATATGAGGTTTCCAAGACATTTTTTTGTTTATGTGAAGGCCAAGGATTTTTATATTGTCAACAGGAGAGACGGGAGAACCATCGAAAGAAATAGAAAAGTTAGGAGGTGTTTTTGAGAGAGAGATTTCTAGAAGTTGAGTTTTTAAAGAGTTGAATTTCACAAGGTTGAGACGACCCCACTGGGAAATTCTATCCAGATCTGCAAGAATGGAATCGGAAAGATGTAGACGAGAAGCAACTCTAGATGCAAAGGAAGGAGCAGATTTGAAATGAGTTGAAGAATGGAGGGTTGAGTCATCGGCATATGAATGTATAGGGTTAGATGAACAGCTGAGAAGATCATTAATGAAAAGTAAGAATAGAGTAGGAGACAAGACAGAACCCTGAGGAACACCACTATTGACAGGAAAGGAAGAAGAAGTCGCTCCATCAACAACAGCTGAAATGGAACGATTAGAAAGAAAACTAGACATAAGTAAGCAAAGAGAAGGAGGAAGCCCAAAGGAGGGGAGCTTGGAAAGCAGTGACGCATGCCATACCCGGTCAAACGCCTTAGATATGTCAAGCGCCACCACGCAAGTCTCCCCATGGTCCCTAAGGGCAGAAGACCATAGATCTGTTAGATAGGAAACTATGTCACCAGTAGACCTCGAACGACGAAAGCCATACTGATGATCAGAAAGAAGGGAATGAGATTCCAGATGATCTAAGAATTGAGAGTTAAGAAGGGTTTCAAAGATCTTAGACAGAATACAAGTGAGAGCTATAGGGCGATAGTTGGAAGGATCAGAGCGGCTACCTTTCTTCGGAATAGGTTGGACTATTGCGCGCTTCCAACACTGAGGGAAAGTACTAGTAATGAGGCATAGAAAGAAAAGTTGAACGAGGGACGGAGCCAGCTCAGAGGCACACTCCCTTAAAACTCGGGGAGGAATGCCATCCGGGCCGCTTGCCTTCCTAACGTTCATAGACTTCAGAAGCCCATGCACCTGGTCAAATGAAATCACAGGCAAATGCATGGGACCTCTGAGAGGAGAAGAAGTAGGAGGAGGATTGCCGGAGTCGTCCAGGGTAGAGTTAGAGGAGAATAGGAGGCCGAAGAGATTAGCCTTTTCAGTTGGAGTGTTAGCAACAGAACCATCAGAGCGAATAAGAGGAGGAAAGGAAGATTTACAGAAATTGTTGGAGATGTTTTTGGCAAGAGGCCAGAAAGATTTTTCAGTAGGAGAATTAAGGAGCTCAGCACACCTTCGTTTGGTGAAAGTCTGCTTTGCTCGTCGAAGAATATCCCTGCAACGATTCCGATCTGAATGAAAATTAGCTAGAGTGATAGGAGAAGGAGAATTTTTCCACTGTCGATACGCAATGTCTCTAGCCTGAATGGCACGAGAACAAGCACGATCGAACCATGGATTTTGAGGAGAGAAGGATTTAGTTGAAGAAGGAATGAACCTGCTCATCCCATCAACGATTACGGCCCCCACCTTATCGGCAGAGACCGAAGCGTCTCCAGAGACAAAGCAGTCACTCCAGGAATAGTTAGCGTAGAAACAACGCAAAGCCCCCCAGTCAGCCCGATCAAAGTGCCAGAAGATACGTTTAGGGCATATATATATATATATATATATATATATATATATATATATATATATATATATATATATATATATATATATATTATTATATATATATATGCCGTTTACCGTGGCTCAAACGGTAAAGTGATTGATTCACGTGCTTGAGGGCGCCGGTTCGATCCTACCTCGGGATCCTAGGTATATACTACCTAGAAAAGTTCCTCTCCTCGAATAAGGCAATGCCCGTGAGATGTGAACTTTTTATTAAATATATATATATATATATATATATATATATATATATATATATATATATATATATATATATATATATATATATATATATATATATATATTGTAATATAACACATTCACATATATTTTTAACACCTCAATATTTTTAAGAACATTTTAAAACAGTCATATAAATCATTTTTAATTTTTTTAAAATCGACACTTTAACAAGTATGAGGTTCATCTATAGGCCTCAGTAAAAATTCCGGGCACGTGATATATTGTTCTAAACTGGATAAGTCTTCTGTTGTGATATATGTGTAAATGTCCCGGATTGAGTAAGCTAAGTCAATATCGATAATATTTTCAGTTTTCATTCGCTCAGTCCAAAGCCGTGTTAAACTTTCTATGTCTACAACGGCTATCACAGGGGCACATTTTGCTTCGAATGAATAGTTCTCGGTGTACACTTTGTACATAACACCATGGGCCATGTTAATAATACCGTCTAGCTTATGTACCTCATCAAGCCATTTTGTAATATCTTAATGCATTTTCATGCAAGATATAATTTTATCGGCTCCTGCGATAAAGAACCCTACTGATGAAAGTCTGAATATTCCTTCAGGTTTTGATCTCCACCAATTTCGTACATTTACTGAGGGGATGTTATTATGCAGACCCAAAATAATAGTGAGGCAACTACTGTCTTTTGATCCTCCACCAGAAAATATTACACCATCTTCATTTGTAACTCTGCTAAAGACGCATTTTTCTTTAATTCAGATATCCACATTGAATATTCGTATTAAGTCCACTGCTGACATGAATACAGGTCGATTTCCATCATAACCAGAGGAAGAGCATGAAAAATATTATTCGCCATTTGGTTTGTGTCTAAACATGAAAGTTGAAAGACATCTGTCCGGATAAGACACTTTCCATGAAGTAACATCGGATATAAATTTGTATTTAAGTGTACTGATCATGTTTACTGTTCAACAACTGCTTCACAACTGCTTCACAACTGCTTCACAACTGCTTAACAGAGAGAAAAGGCTGAAATAAGCCTAGGCCTTTAGGCCTAACAGCCAGGTGTTTGCCTTAAGAGCATCCATAATTTTAATGCCTAAGTTGAGCATAACGCAAGGTATTTTTACTCATTAGCCATTTCCTTATTATGTTAGGCCTAATACAGCATGGGTAAGCATTCTTTCTTACTCTCATTCTAGTTAAGCCAAATGATGGAGTGGCCAATGACGCCATAGCTCTAGGTACGTTCGAGGCTAGAGTTTCAGGAACGTCTTGTACATTTTCTAAATCTTCTAATCTAATTGTATTTAGTGTAAGACTTCTAGGGAGATTAATATTTCTAAGTTTTTGATTTATTATAGGCCAACCTGTTACTGAGCTTCTACGCCAATTACGAACCAGATCGGAAATTAAGTCGATTATATTTGATTTTTTAATAGGCTAATCATCAATTATGATTTGTCCTGCTTCATCCCACACTATCTGATATTTTAAAGTATTAAATAATGCAATACCTCTATTCTTCATAGTTAAAGGAAGACTGTATTCTAAAATAGTTTTCAAATCTTTTTATTCGGCATCTTTATCCTCATTTTAAGGTGTAGATACAGTTTCCTTATCGGCATGACCATATTTTCCTTTTAAATCTATTAATTTTTGCAGTATATCTTGATATTTCATTATTTTTTCATGTATATTCATGCTGGAATTTAAAATTGTCATCAGTTCAATTTCAATACTTGATAGTTGCTCCATTTGTTTTTTTTTTTTTTTTTTTTAATGTCTAATCTGTGTGTTCGTAGGGTTGGGCGTAGGCGGGGGCTTTCTATTACCTTTGCTAATGTCCGTGGCCTTCGATCTAATTTAGCGTCTGTTGAACACCACCTCTCTTCCTCTCGTCCTAACCTATTACTTCTGTCTGAGACCCAGCTGGACAGGGACAGGGATTCCTTCTCTTGTAATCTTAATGTCTCTGACTACAACTTTTTTCACAATTTCCGTCTAAATGGTGGAGTCTGTGCCTATATTAACATTAACACTCTTGTGACACGTCTCGAAAATCTTGAATATCCTAATTTCGATGTTTTATGGCTAAAAATTTGTCTTCCTACTACTAATATTATCTTGTGTTTCTGCTACTGCTCCCCTAATGGAACAGATTTTCCAGTTTTTTTTCAATATCTTACTACTACTCACGAGACTGTCACTTCTTCTCATCCAAATGCTGAAGTCCTCTATTTAGGGGATTTCAACGTACACCACACTGAGTGGTTGGGTTCCTCTCATACTGATACAGGTGGGAGGGAGGCCAAATCATTCAGCATTCTTAACGATCTGGAGCAGTTGATTAGGGAACCCACACATATTCCAGATCGTCCTAACCAATTCTTGAATACACTTGATTTATGCTTCACCACTACTCCTTCTAGTTATAAATACACCATTTTCCCTCCTATTGGTAACTCTGACCATAATCTTATAGCTCTTAATTATAATGCTTTCTCTCCAACAGCTCCACCATGCCCTAAACGTATTTTCTGGCACTTTAATCGGGCTAATTGGTGGGCAATGCGCCGCTTCTTTGCAAACTATCATTGGAGTGAATCTTGCTTTGTCTCGGGGGACGCTTCTGTCTCTGCTGAAAAGGTAGGGGCCGTAATCCTTGACGGGATGGGCAGATTCATTCCATCTTCAACTAAATCTTTTTCTCCTCAAAATCCTTGGTTCGATGGCAATTGTTCTCTTGCCCTTCGGGAGAAAGACAATGCTTATCGTGAATGGAAAAACTCTGATTCTCCTATCACTCTTGCTAATTTTCATTCAGCTCGGAATCGTTCCAGGGATGTTCTTCGACGGACTAAGCGTACATTCATTAAAAAGAAGTGCGCTGACCTCCATGGCTCTCCTACTGATAAAAATTTCTGGCCTCTTGTCAAAAATATCTCTAACAACTTCTGTAAATCTGCCTTTCCTCCTCTTATTCGCTCTGATGGTTCTGTAGCTAATACTCCTTCTGAAAAAGCTAATCTCTTCGGCCTCCTTTTTTCATCTAATTCCACCCTGCTCGATTCTGTCATCACTCCTCCTACTCCTTCTCCTCTCAGGTGTCCCATGCCTCTACCTATGATTACTCATGATCGGGTGCATGGGATCCTGAAATCTATAAACGTCATGAAGGCCAGTGGCCCAGATGGCATTCCCCCTCGTGTTCTGAGGGAGTGTGCTTCCGAGTTTGCCAGTGTCCTCGTTCAGCTCTACTCTTTATGCCTTAATACTAATACTTTTCCTTTATGCTGGAAGCGTTCGTTTGTTCAGCCGATCCCGAAAAAAGGTAGCCGTTCTGACCCTTCTAACTATCGACCTATAGCTCTCACTTGTGTTCTATCTAAAAATTTTGAAACTCTCCTCAAGTATCATTTCCTGGATCATTTGGAGTCTCATTCTCTTCTCTCTGATCACCTGTATGGCTTTCGTCGCTCGAAGTCAACTGGTGACATACTCTCCAATCTTACTGATCTATGGTCTTCTGCCCTTAGGGACTTCGGGGAGTCTTGTGTGGTGGCGCTTGACATATCCAAGGCTTTCGACCGGGTATGGCATGCGTCACTGCTCTCAAAGCTCCCTTCCTTTTGTTTCTTCCTTCCCTTTGCTCACACTTGTCTAGTTTTCTCTCAGATCGTTCCATTTCGGCAGTTGTAGATGGAGCGACCTCTTCCTCCTTTTCTGTCAACTGTGGTGTTCCTCAGGACTCTGTTTTATCTCCAACCTTATTCTTACTTTTCATTAACGATCTTCTCCACTGCACTTCTAACTCTCTTCACTTTTATGCTGATGATTCAACTCTGCATTCTTCTACTCATTTCAAATCTGCTCCCTCTTTTGATTCTAGACTTGCTTCTCGTCTTCAACTTTCCGATTCCATTCTTACCGATCTTGATGGGATTTCCCGGTGGGGTCATAGCAACCTTGTAAAATTAAACTCTTTAAAAACTCAACTTCTTCCCATCTCCCTCTCAAAAACACCTCCTAACTTTCCTATCCTCTTCGATGGTTCTCCCGTCTCACCTGTAAATAACATTAACATTCTTGGTCTAAACATAAACAACAAACTGTCTTGGAAACCACATATTACAATGGTTGCTAAAGCGGTCTCTAAGAAGCTGGGAGTCCTGTTCAGATTGCGAGAATTTTTTTCTTCTGAGCAGTTACTCCAAATATATAAGGGTCTTATTCGTCCTTTTATGGAGTACTGTTCTCACATTTTGGGGGGCTTCGGCTCCTCCTGTCTTCTGGATAGGGTTGAGTCAAAAGCTAAGAGATTAATAAACTGTCCCCTACTTTCAAACTCACTTGACCCTCTGTCTCTGCGACGTGACGTTGGCGCGCTATCTCATTTCTACAGGTACTACAATGGCAGGTGCTCGAGGGAATTGGCCTCTCGCATTCCTCCACCGTTGCGTCGTCCTCGTTGCACATGGGGTGCCCTGCTTTCGCACCAATTTTGTGTGGACGTAGGAAATCCCAGGCTAGCTCGTTGTGGTACCTCCTTCTTTCCAGCCACTTCTATTCTGTGGAACTCTCTACCATCATTTATTTTTCCTCCTGTATTTAATCTTCCACTCTTCAAGGCTTCCGTCTGCGCCCACCTGAGGGCTTTGCGTTATGTTTGTGTGTGTGTTTGAATGAGCTTTGTGAATGTGTGTGTGCCCTCTCCTTGAAAAGGGCTCTGCCCGTGAGTGGTGGCGTTCTGTTAAAAAAAAAAAAAAAAAAAATTGGATTCGTATAATGCTATAGATAAAGGTTGTTGCAAGAACAGCGAGCGGTTATTATTATTGTTATTATTATTATTATTACTATTATTATTATTATTATTCATTTTCTCATAATCAGAGTAAGGAATAACAGCTACTTTTTTCATTATTCAGAAGTTAACAGTTTAGTTAATATCGGGACTACAATGGAAAATAATAAAGGTAGAAATGCTCCTCCTGTTTGCAACAGTTTCTTTTTATTTACAAAATTTCTCTTCTTAAGTTTTGCTAAAACGACGTAACTTCTGTTTATGAGATTCTTTAATAGGAATCACACTTTTTATAAGGTTTAAACATATTTCACAAATGCATTTATCAAATGTAGTTCTCCTCAGATATTTTCTTCTTTCACCCCTGCTAAGTTTCTTGTAATTTAAAAAATAGGTAGAAATTTTTTCACTAGTTTAGTCATTCTGGTTATATATACAGTTTCAACTTGAGTAGGTAAGATATTTGTACGCAGTAGTACCCTGAAGGTGTTTTTAGGATGAAGGTCACACAGTAAATAACCGTGATGACATGGATGTCACTTCTTTATATACTTTTAGAAACTCTTTTCGTTGTAAAGGAAACATTTGTGTAGCTAGAACATTTATTTGACTAACATCTCTTCTTTGACCAAATAATATTAAATATTGAGTATTCAATGAAACGTCAACGCATGTACTTATTTTGATGGAATATATTCTGAGTTATGAGGAAAACTGTTATATTGAGATGGTGGGAAA